>JAARMF010001474.1:13524-42178 GCA_022844705.1 Toxascaris leonina
AAGCAATTTGAACATTTGAACTGAAAAATTTTTTGCACACAAAGAGGAGAGGCCAGTGTTTATGATTTAAACAGTTTTCCTTCTCAAGTCTCGATAAGATTTCTAAGTTAAGATCTCTTAATCAAATGTGTAGTTAAGTAGTAATGAAAGTGGGTTGTTGGTACATCGGATGCGTCAGCTGAAGGAGTTGGAACTTGTGTCAGGAGCCTATTATTGGTTGCATCTAAGAGCTATATCACTCTCACTGTTTCTGTAAACTTGCACATAGTTCATGATGCTTTGCGTCTTCGCGTATTTCAAGAGACTGACCTCATTTGTTGTGAAGAAAGTAAAAACTCTATCACTTTCACGATATTTTTAAGGACATTCAACATTATGTGATGCTGAGTAATGTATTTATCGAATTGCCATTAAGCACAAGCATGTTTCATAGTGTCCTGCATGCCTACTTCCTAAGTCATACGTACTGAAATTTCGATATTTCAGCCCACACTCTTCTTCCTTCTACCTTTAGCGGATTTCGTCTTATGATGTGTATATGCGTATTTTTACTATCGATTGGTGAAGAAAACTTATGTCGTTAGCAGTTTACTTTAAAGATTCAGACGTGGCCTACTGTTATCACTTCAAACGTGATCCGAACATCGAGAGGGAGAACTTTGAATGCAGCCTTCAAATGCTAATCATACTCGTGGAATAAAGAAAGAGTGGAAATGAGGGCCTGTTGAGGACCTTGGCTACTTCCTTCCTTCATCTTATCTTGATGGTTTACAGCTAAAATTTTCGAACGAGATGAGTAAATATACGCAAGCAGATATGATGTATTGATTACTCATACCTGCGTTAGGGAGTGCCAAGAATCGAGTCAGTGAACTTGGAATCAGCAGTTGCATTAGCTGTCGTGATCTACGCTGAGTTTTGTTTGCCCCCATCTGTACGTCTGTGGCTGCTGGGCACAAAACTTTTTTGGCGTTTTACGGTATCATATTAGTTCTCATCGGGAATCTTGACAAGCTTTTGCAAGTGTGCATCTGCAATGCCTTATGGATGAGTCTTATAGACACATGTCTGCTCATGTCTATCACATTGATAGTTTCTGCTCTGTAGCGAGTCCTTCTGTAGAAACTCCCGACTCGATCTAACAAATTGTGAAAACGCTTGAAACTTATTAGAAGCTTACATTTGGAAGAACATTTTATACCTCTCAGGTAATAAAACACTGACAAACGACTTTTTTGCAGATTGTGTTGTAGAAGCGGTCGGTTCGGTCAGCATGAGTGCATCGTGAGCATGTTTTATCATTGTAAGCAGTTTATGAAAATCGTCAACTTTATAAACGGAAACATAAGAACTCCCATTCGAGCCAACCATCCACCATCATGCTTTCCCATTTGCTTCGAATCAAGATCGTCTGAAGATGTCATTGCACTTCAACTGGAGATATCTGACACAGCCAAGCTACGTAGGTGGTCTGTGTGGGAGATCATGAACGGCAGGTGTGAAGATGGCGCTATCGCGTTTTGTGGGGTTGGTCAGTTCTGCACCACCGCTTGGCTAGTATCTGCTCATGTTTATGGCCTCTTTAGTTGGCCAGTGGGTGCTGACACGCGTTGCTACGGACAACGGGTAAGCGAGTGCTCCAGTTAGCACGGCACAGGAGCACTTGCGATGGCACATGGGTTTACGCTTAGTTGTGCGGGCTATGCGTTTTGTTGCTGCCATTTCTCGAGTGCAGTGACTGAATGAACTTTTATGGTTCCAAGGGTAGTTTTGTGAGCGATGCGCATAGATCGGTTGATGAGGGCGGAAACATTCAAACCAGCGCTAAGGTGTCGGGCCAATTGACATAGGCAGTGAATAAATGTTAGCTGGCATAGATCGTAGCTCATTGACCGAACCTAAAGCTTTATTTTGTTTGTGTCGCTCAGCAGAAATTACGTAAAAACTTGTTGAAATTTGTTAATCCGCTGTTATGGAACTTCCTGAATACCAACGTTTTCACTGCACGGAAATAGTTGGGAATGTAGGTTAAAATTCTTGCCACGTTTTCTTCGAAACCTCAAACACACTTGGCCTAAAAAAATAACTGCCTTAGCATCCTTTACTTTGAACTCCGTTAAAAGACAAGTCTGGTTCCTTATCTCGTCACGTTGGGGGGATGCAGAAGGTGTGTTACTTTCAGTCTTTTGTCCAGTGGCTTGTGCTTGAAATTTTTCCATCTTTCCATATATTGCTTTTCTTCGTCCATTCTATGTTTCCTACATACGCTTTTGTATGTTTTCTCTGCATGGGGCATCAAAGAAGGTGGAGACCTTGCGCCTGAGTCTTATGAGCTCTGATGGATTGCGCGTGAGCAACTTGTTGTACCATTATGAAAGATAGCAGCTGGAGAATGCATCGTAGAACAAGATCGCGAGATTAGAAAGGGAGGGATCTGATAAAACGACGCACATTTTTCTCTGCAACAATAGGTATACTATGCGCCAAGTCAGATGCAAATGCGAATCGCATTCCTTCTTTGAAAGGATAGGAAGACATAAGGTTCTGTCCTACCTCTTCAGCACATGGTATTTTTTGTACGACTTTATGGATCTGTCTGCATTTCAGCTGGCTTTGAAAAATGCTAGATAAGCTCGCGACTACTGTTGATCCGTTCAAATATTCCTTCGATTTCTCCTACTCCTTCTGCTTCTCTTGAAAGAAGTGGTAGGCGGGGAGCATAGCTTCTATACGAGCAGCGTAACAATTCATTTCAGGGACAAGTACAGTATTGACGCCATGAGTGAGGGAGAATCAGGCCGCCAGCAGGAATCAACGAAATGCGTTCTTAGCACAAGTAGAGTAAGAGAACGGTGCAATGTAGTTGTGGTTTTTTCCAGTGTTATACCGTTCTCTTACCACCTTCTGGAAATTGGGCCGTTCTTTTCTCGTGCTCCACTTGCGAATTGAAATTTAGTACAATACAGCATTATATGTGATATCAGTAGAAGTACAGTATGAAAAGTGCGGTATATTTTGGACGTTGTAAGTACTGATCGCCAGCAAGCGAGTGAAACATTTAGAGAATTGACGGGTTGCACCCAGGTTCTCATCAGTGACAGGCTTAACACGCCAGTGATTTCTGAAGTTTGCAAAGCTAAAGGTATTTCCTGCTTCAGTCGTAATGGTGGTAACCGCCACAGAATTGGTGTGCTGCTAAGTACCTTCGTATGTGCCCTAAAGTCTTGAAATATCTATGTTATTTCATTTTAGCGATAAAATCTCTCAGTACCCATATTACATTATTTGGTTGCTTGGATGAAGGAACACGGAAGTGTCGACTGGTCTGGAAGTTACAAAGCAGTCATAGAAGAGGGTTTGGAGGTAGTAGGGAAATATTTGGCTTAAGGGTCTCTGATATATCTCAGACTCATTATCAGAAATCGATACGATTCCGTAACGGCGGCGTCTTGCTGTCACTTTGCTGTTTGAGATTTTCGCTGGATTTTTAGAAGGAACTCTATCAAGTCTTTTGTAGCTTTTACTGAGTCGAAAGTGAATTTTGATTTCTTGAGTTTCTTGAGAGGTTGTTATTCTGTCTGAGAAAAAAGGAAATGAATCATTTAAACGTAAAACGGCTACAAGGAACTCAACTCGTTGCTCGTAAAATATCGATTACCAGAAGGTGCTTAAAAGCACCCAGATGGCACCACTGGATTGCACGAAACGCCTCACAGTGTTCGCTTCATGTAACCGCTACTTCATTCGGCAATTTCAACTGCACAAAACCGCATTAAAGCTTTCCTAGTAGATGTTATGAATGATCGAAAATGGCTATGAGGAGGATCAATTAGTTGGACGCTTCAGAGAAGTTTTGAGCTTGCTTTGCTTTTCATATTTTATAGAGAGTGCATAATGTTCATCCTGGCAGTCAATTTTTTGAATGGTCCGCAGTCTACAATGTTGCGGAAAAGTTTTCACTTACTTCGCCTTCCGCACTGACCGAGCGAATGAGCTGGTACTATTCGTTTTGACTCAGTACCAATCCGATTTTAGTCCTCTGGATATCCGTTCCTGAACTCTTAAACTGATCCTGAGAAAAAAGGCGAAATGAAGTACGCAGTTGCACACGCACTGACCACTAAAATGCATAATACAGCCTCATTTGCGTAATACTGAAATTATAAAGCTCACGCGTGGAAGGGGGAACAAAGTAATTTTCGACTGTGAGAGCAGCTACTGGACGTTTATTGTGTTGAATGAACGTCTAGCAAGATAGCAGACGTTCAGTGAGTCTTTTCGCCAGGAGACCAAAATCAGTTTAAGATTTTTTGGTAGTTGAACTTTAGACAACCGCATAGTGAAATTAAAAGTATTCTGTTGAATTACGAAATGTGTCTGTGTTTTAGAGCAGCTTCGATTCATTCGAATTAGGAGGTCTCACTGATTTCATTTGCTGAAAATCATTGCCAAACATTTTAGGTCATAGATTTCATGTAGGTAAATACTTTTTGCATTTCATTTTTCATTACCTCTTCCCCTTCATTCCCATTCTACATAAGACTATCTGATCGTCGACTCACTTTAGGTCATTTGTGCACTCGAGCTTGTACAAATATTTATTTACTTTTTGACGAAGTTCTTGCACATGTTTGATGCTTAATATCACTTTACTTGCACTGTTCTCTTGTGCGTATTTCCACTGCTGTTTGCGGTATCATCTGTTGGTTAAAGCATTAATCAATCATTTAGTCAGTCGAAATGGTGCTGTTATAAACGAACCCTAGCAACAGCGAATTTTTTAAGTTGCTGAAGTAGAAGGAACGAGATCTTCAAAGCACACTAATGTATATTACTGTTGATGGAAGATTAGGGAGGGAGATTCATTGGAGGATGCATGGTATTGATGGCTTTTACCGCTCAACAGAGGGTTTTATTCTTAGAGAATTGGAGCTTACGCAGTACGTGCTGTTATGCTGATAATTGTTATAGACGGAAGAACTCATCACATTTCCTGGCTTCCGGACTAATTTGGAGATCAAAATGGGCGAAGAACTCGAGAATATGGAGTCAGTAAGCCAAGCTGCGCGGAGTATCAGCGCTTCCATAGCTGAACTCAAAAGCAAAGATTCGACGAGAAAGAAGTCGCTAATGAGCTGGATGGATGATCTCGACGAACAGAAGGAATATTGCAAAGGAGAGCGGAAGGAGCACGTCAATGCATTGCTGTCTCCACTTTCGAAGGTTTGAGTGATATCTTTAGGTTTGCTTGAGCTACTTAGTAAGGTACACATTGACTTTCACGATGGAAGTCTTTTATCGTGTACCGAGACATTCTTTATGTTTCTGCTTAATTCGTATCTAGGTTCTTGCTCTTTTACCTCCCTCAGTAGTAGACATTGGCTACTGATCGTGATTTTCGATAATTATTGCGTGCGTTTCCAGTCTCTTTCCAAATAGTTTCGTTCAAAGAACCATAAGAGTCATAATGGTGAAGTATAATGAATATATGCACTATAGGATGATCTTGTATCCAGAGTTCTGTTGTGATTCATTGTCATTTATCTTAATGAATCTTGAAAGAGCCGTAAAATTTCATTTAGAAAGTTGTTCTGCTGTTGCTATAGTGTAGTCCAAAAATAATTTTTTGGTCGGGAGTTTGGTTAGTTTCTCGAGAAAAGGTGGGATAATCGTTTTCCGCGTCTTGGACAATCGGTTACATCAGTGCTGTTTAGCGCAAAAGCTCAAATGATGTCAACCTCTCCGGCGCTTTTTTCCGATTATTATTGCTTCTCACTTTTAGAAGCTTACACTTGTAGAACTCAGCATGGCCACATCGCTTCTTTATTTGTAAACTTGTGTTCATCAGCTTGGTAGTTTCATCTAGAAACCAGCTGAAGCCAATGTTGCGGACTTTGTTGGATATTCTGAGCCATACGACAACTTCCTGTTTCCAAACCCTAGCTGTTCCATCAAGCTCGAGAAGAACAATAGGCAGAACTCAGCATGCCATTTTGTGGCCGGTCGAGTTGCGCGTCGTATCAGTAGGGTGAAAGTGAATCGGTTCTTTTGCCGAGGATTTGCCCGAGCGATCGGAATGGCTAAAATGTGAGTGCATTATTGCACACGTTTTATGAGCTTTTGGCAGATTCTGCAGAAATGCTATTTCTCTGAGTTGAACACAATAACGCATGTCTTTCCGCCTCTCTTGGGGCGCTTCTCGACGTTTTTTTGTCGCCTGAAACTTTGTTGCGCACTACTGTACTTTTGCGTTTTGAAGATTGAAGATTGAATTTTGAATTTCGATGGGTGTGATGTCCGCCATGAAATAACATCATGCATGTCCTCCATGTTCCTACACTGATTTCGGAAGACGTTTTAGGCGTTCAAAAACACCAAAAAGTTTGCGTACTTTGCGTACATTTCACATCGATCAATTTTCCATTCTACGTCTGTTAGGCCACTAAAACACCTGTCCCTATACGACGCATGAGAATTCCGATCAGCAAAACATGAAAGGAACATTTCGCGTAGTTTAATGTTTTATATCAACTCATGGGACTGGTTGTTCAGATGCGCGGAACGCGAAAACGCATACCTGGTCGGTTGAACTGGCACATTGGTTCGGTCGTAGCTGTGATCAGAGAGGTTGCTAGAGATTGCAATTCGCCAGCTCGATTAGCCTCCTTCAAAGGAAGGGTCAGATGATAACTCGCTTGCTAAAGATCTGTGGACGTACTGAAAACTGCGATTTTTTCAGCTTGACTAGCTTTCAGGAAAGGTCAGAGGGCATTTCGGCAACCAACGAAGGATGCGCTAGCCATAGCACGAAGAGGTGAAAAACATTAATATGGAATTTATTTTGAGCTGGAAAATCCTGAAAGAGGATATACCTAGGAAGTTGTTATTGGTTAGATTTAAAGTTGCTGTTCCATCGGAAATACGGTTTTGAATTCTCGAATTTCATTCCGTTCGCCTTAGCGATGTTCCTTGCGATATGATGATCAGCAGTTTCTTGCGAATAGGGAGGTCTTGGATTCAGCTGTGAATCATCTGTGAAAGGTTTTGTTTCAAAACCTACTCTGACTTTTACGCTTATAGTTACCGCACACTCTCGTCTGGCCCATTGGCTAATTGCTCAGATTGCGCAGTTTACCGTGTTCAAATCCTTAGCGGCCTAATTTCACTAAATTTTAAATTATCCGCTCACGTAGATGGAAATGGAAACTTCCTGAGTAGTTCTTTTCTAATATGAATGAATTTTGGGAGAAATGGGTGGGATGAAAACGGTGAGCTGTGAGAACTTGAACTCTGTTTGTGCATCGTTGTTCTGGGAGTTCGCTATCTAGAAAACGTTGCATGCCACATCTCTTAATCAGAGGATGGAGAAAAGTTAGATCTGGATGTGTTGCAGTTTGGCTGTGTCATTTCTTGCACTTGCGTTCCTATCCGATTTGTATCATTTATTTTGTATTTGAAGGGCACATGAAGAGATATTGCAGTTTGACTTCGTCAATTTCTTCGAAACGCCATTCGAACTTTGGCACAGATATTTTATCAAAAACACTTCGGACAAAGATTCGGCAACAAGCGAAATCAAAACTCGAGCGAAAACGAGGCAACTTGCAGCTAACGAAACGACTGCAACGTACTGAGGCTTATGAGCTCGACGAAGATCTACCAAACGAAATAAACGAAGATCAACTTGATGAAGACATTGAGAACTCCCTTAAGGTCTCATCTTCCAGTAGCCCTGTTATCAGTAAGGTTTTGAGGCAGCAGTACCATAAGTTAACACCGTTCGCTCTCAACACTGTAGTACCAAACTGTGAGAGCGGATTCATTTCATCGATGCTACCAGTTAAGCTACACTGTTTCTGCAGCGGAGTACCTGCAATCCAGCGCAAAATTTTTCGAAACCTGTTCATTGCAATGGCCTTTCTAGAGTGAAATGTCACTTCTTACCAAGTTTGATTGCCACTTCAACTTAGCGGAAGTGTGACGAATGCGACGGCGTGTGCATGCGCATGCGTTTATCATATGCGTTTATCGTTTATCATATGGTTTTTTCCCTTCGGATTTACGATAGAGGTCGGAACTCGGCTTGTAGAACCACACAGGCCAAACAGGTTATTGTATCCAGCAGTAAATGTAGACGACGACTGATTGCACCAACATGGTGAAGCATCTTTCACAAGTGGTCAAAATAATTTCGCAGAGATCTACGCAGATGCATCCTGCGTTCGGTTGTATTGCGATCGCCTGCAACCCGTCATCCATCCTTTAACAGCTTTTTGAAATTCACAAAATGTGAACACTTTTCCATTTGTTTTGACGAATGCCTTCACTATTGTTATTGTCTACTGTCCTCTTGAGCCGCTAATCACCTGTTTGATGACGGCCTTACGCTTTTAGCTATCAGATGTTACGATCGGAGGGACTCCACTTTTTTGAAGCAGTCAAGCATTCAGTAACTTTATCAGTTCAAGCTTAAAAATATGGCGGATGGTTCTAAAAAGGTAGGACGTTAAAGCGTTTTTCCCTCCAGTGGGACGAAGTCTGAAGCATGTTGATTGGTCTGGTGAGTGCCCAAGATTACGACATTCAAATGCGACAGAAATGTGTGATTGGATTTTACGATAGGCCTACCGCTTTGTTGCGGCTGATCAGTTGAACCGTGCCATGTTGCTGTACCTGTCATCACAGCCACGTGGGGATCACTGAGCCAGGTAGGTATGGCGGCGTCGCGTTTGGTGATGTGAGTTTCAATAGTAATGTGAGATGTCATACGACACGAAGGTGTGTCATAATTTTTGTACTATGCATGTACCTACAGCAAGTGGGATGCAGTTCTGTGCTATCTCCAAAGCTCGTCCTAAGTATATAAATACATTCTAATTTTTTGAGATGTGTTGCAAGCAAAGTATCAGATCGATTTTTTCGGAAAGAGCTACATGTGCATCGTAGCATTTCCCGACTGCATTTCTGCTTGCACTTAATTTTTCAACCGACAACAGTGAGAACAACTGATTATTGCACATTTATCTTTTCGACAGGTGACTGCCCTGCTTCAAAACATCGTTCTCTCTTTTCTTTTTCTTTTGCATTTCGATTTCCTTTCACGCAAATGGCTCAGTGAGGTCGGTCCTCAAAATGTTGTGTAAGTACAGCATCATAATTCTTGAGGCATAAGTACAGGTACAGCACCATCCTGGAGATTTTGGTACGGTGGTGCCGTTGGCGTTTTTCCTGACAGTGAAAGAGAATACAAGAAATAGGCCTCATCATTGGATAAAAAAGCTTCGTTGCAAGCACAATTGTCGAAGCTAGCGCTACAGCAGCGCCGCTTCGAGACAGAAGAAAGAAAGACGCGCGGGCGGCCAGCGGAGCGTGCAGCTTCGAGATCTCGAATGATTCCAACGCGAAAAGGCTCCCGTGACGGAGCGAAATTCACAACATCTCGCGAAAACAGTGGAAGAGTGTCTCAAGAGATGGGAAAGAAAACATCAGGAAATCCCAAGCGACTTTCTTTCCCAGACGCTCATTATTACCAGACGATGGATGATCTGATAAAAACCAGCATAACATGGTGGCGGAAAGATGGATGTTCAGTCTTCCCGATGGATCGCATCCGGCGGCTCTCCCCGACGTCACTTTCCACAGGTCTTCCCAAGAGATTGTATCGGCGGCTCTTCCCTCGATCCTCCCCTTCGGCGCCCTTTCGCTGATGCTTTCTTCCGCCCTCGACTCTCGACGGTCCCCGGTCCCCACCGCCGGTTAAACCCGCTGAGCCTTCGAATATCGCCGCTGTCGCCTCACTCATCTGATTCCTATTGTTTGTTGTAATTGCGCATAAACATTATCTCTAATCCCTGAAGCTGTCTCCTGTCAAATACGGTTCTTGGAGGGAACAGTCCCTATTCGCAAACTGACAAACTCCCCTCCAAGTCTTGCACAATAGTGTTGCTCGAAAAAGAAAGCAAGACAGCATAATTACTAGGTGAGGAAGGCAATGGCGATGGAATTTTTTGAGGGTATCATATAACGAGGTGGTCTAACTGTGTTCTGATTATTCGGAAGTTCTATTATTCATCGGCGTCAGAAAGTAATGCAGAATTTGCCTGTGAAGGTGTATATGTGAGATTGGTCGATTCTATTCAGAAGGTAACTATGAGGCGCATGTTTTTGTGACCCATCGCAAATTTTCTTTTCGAAGAAAATATGGGGTCCGAAGAGATCAATCTGACGGAAATGTTGGTGGCAAATTCTCACATCTGTCTTCGAATATTCTTGCAGCTGGTACTTCTGGGGGATAGGGTTACAAAAAGCCCATGATGTGTTACTCTTGCTAGCCTATCTTCACACTCTTTTTCAGCTTGGGTCGGAATATGCTGCAACTGTAAGTGATGGTAAACTGCCACCTGGGAGTGTTCAATACGAATTCTTCACAGGTACATACGAGGAAGATGCCTCTATAGACCAAGTTGCAGGGCGAAATGACGAAAGATCGAGTATGGCTTAGTTCGTTTGTTTTTTCGTCCAGGATGAGAATAAGTCGTTGTCGTAGTTAGTTAATTTCTGAATTAGAAAGTTTAATTACAATATGTGTTTGATTTCTTTTTTTGGAAGATTCCCTTTGTTCCACTCTATGATCGTGGCAGTAAGCTTTAATTTTACATCATATGTGGCGTGTAACGCTTTCGGTGGGTTTTGTTTAGTGCATATGATGTATATGTTCTATCGGGATTTGGTTGCATTTGTAGAGGACGATGAGAAAGGAAATGTAATGAAAATTTTGGTGATCATCAACAGGTGAAGAATAATGCGCTAAAAGGAGATACCGATTGAAGACCGGGAATGGGAGACGATAAGGAAAGTGAGGGACGTCGATTAATTTATGAGTCGGAATGAAGGCGAGAAAGGTGAGGAGAAAGAATTGAGTACTAGAGCATAAAGCCAGATGGAAGAGAATCGACGGCGTAGTGACAACGTTGGTCTAGGACCAATATGCGATAGGGGTTTTCATGTGATGAAAGATTTAGGTACATTATGAGATGAGCTCAATTTTGTGACAGTTAACATAATTAAAAAGGATGGATTCTTTTGCTCCGGTTTCAGTGGTCTTTATCAAGCCAAAACCTTGGCCTACAGCTCAGGAAGAACTTGAGAGGATTCGAACGACTTATGAGAAGAACAATACGGTGCGTAGAGATACCGAGAATGGATTGCAAAGGTATTAACATCTGCAGCGTTGTTCATGAGTATGAAAGGTTTATGAACGCACCGCTGCTTTACTGCTCCGAAAGCTACATGTAGTGAGCATCCAGGAGTAAGAATATTAGTGAGTATTGCCCAAAAGCGTTCGCTAACATATTTCTCTATTTATGTATGTGGTTACTATAGATGCTTATGTGTGCCGATAACACTTATTTCAAGTGATTGCATCACATCGGTTAAATTACTGTAAAGAACTCAGAAGGATGCTGTTAGGAGGTAGCTACATATGCCAGTCGTGTTTAAAGTGTCCTTGGTTGACTCGACAGTTCATCTTATACAATTTTCAAACGAGTACCATTAGAGAGCACCTTTGATGCAGTACGTTATATGTGCGAAGATACCTAAAATACAACCTTGTAGAACGAGGACTAACTCCCACTTCTTGGAAGCGGCATACGATTTCTCAAAGCTGAAACAAAGGTTAAGCTGCGATTTGGTCGATTCTCATGGTGATATCCTCGGTAGTTGTTCCTTCCTTACCGCAAGGCCCCTAAAGGTATTCAACTTTCGATTTTGCTTTCTCATTTCTATTCCCATAATTTGTTGCCTGATCATATAAGTGATGAGCTCAAGGGCTTCTGAAACGAAGGTGCATATGCTGTCGGGACATTCATATAAGCAACGTTTAAAATGTCTGTAGTGGAGAGGCACTGGTTTCTCGATACCTTCATAGAGTAGACGGCACCAGGAGTATATTCAGGAACTTTTGGACCCAAAACTGATCACCCACTGTTTCTGCTCGAAACTAGCTAACTGTTGCAGGTCCTTCTTTTGGAAATGAAAGTTAAGACCTTACCACCCAAGCAGTGATGAAGCTGTGATGAATTGTAATGAGCCATCCATTTATTTGTGAAAGTATCAGAATTTTTCGTCCTCTGATGATTCTTTTTAGGTCACGAAAAATCTGAACACTCGTTTTCATTATATCGCGGTTTGTTTTCTGTTACCCCAAAAATATGTTGATATGCTCCGTAATTGCCGGCAGGATGAGAGGAATTTCCCATATTTGATTTGAAATTTTGTTCATTATTTGTTCCTTTTCGGGTCGAAAGCATAGAACGAACACTTTATTGGTGTTATATCAGTGATTGCTGTATTCGCTTTACTGATTGGGTGGAGTATTCCGACCTGGGAAAGATATATGAGTTGGCGTTTAACTCCCATCGGCTTTTTGTTCGTAGCAATCGTTTTTTCTTCTTTTATTTGATTGATATCATCAAAGGTTGTTGTACTGACGGACGGCTCAAATGAAACGAAAAAGTTCCGTCCAAAAACGGCTGGATTAGCCATGTTGAAGAGCTATTTATAGCCACAACAAGACGACGAAGAGCGACCGGCACGCAGCTATATAAAAGGAGACAACTGGGAAGTAGCTAGCAAGCGTCTGAAACGGAAAAACTTCACGCAACTTGATATCGACATTAACCGACTTGTATTTGATCATCACTGGCTGTTCAGCAAAGAGGACATGGCATGTACTAATTTCTTGACGTTTTCTCTCCCGTAAACGAGATTCTAAACTTTCTGGTCAGAAAGGAATAAAGTGAATGTTCAGACAGTTGCTAGATACTGTGATAATCAATAAGCTGCGCCCAAACAACTTCCTGCCTGAAATATTCCCTTAACTGTCTTTACGAGGGAAAGACGATTGGAATGACAACATTGTAAATGAAAATGTTGAACTAGTAATACTGTGTAAATGAAAATGTTGAACTAGTGATACTGCGAATAGAGTTTCGAAGATGAGTAGGTGATTTCCTTTCGTTTTACAGAGCCACTGTCGGAGAAGTTTGCAGCATAATTTTAGTACGTAATTTCTATAGAGAATTTTTTTGTACGATGGGATCATTGCTGTGAAGACGTCACTATGGGACGTTTAGCAACGTAGGTCCGTGCATTGAGAATGCCTTAACTTCTTGTATTTTTTGGTATGTTTATGTGCTTCAAGTGCTCCATTGCACCGTTAGAGGTTAGAGAGGCAAATTTCTGTTTGAAATTTTGCTTATGGCGGACCAAAGAAATACTGGTAACAAATGAAAACCACTTTTCTGCTTGCTTCGTCCGTCTTGTGTTGAATTGTTTTTCCGCTCGCTTTGCTCGGACAGCTGAGAAATCGTTATCTATTCATTGATCTCAAAAAATAAAGCTTCCGCTTACCTTGCTTACCTTTCCTTCACCTCTTCCGTTTCGCAAGATTATTTTTCAAGGTGGGTGCTCCAGGTATGGAAATCATTTCTAGGAATTGTTTAAATGTTCGCAGAAGGTCGGAACTCCTTCCTTTGTTGAAAAGAACTTACCTGCAACCACAATGGTGACCGGGCTATATACTTACCGGCACTTTGCTGACGTAGTGAACGAACCTTTGGTATAAACTGCGCAGAAATGCAAATTGATAAAATTGGAACCCAACGTTGCTTGAATCAAATATTCAGTGGTAATATCCACCCATCTGAAAAATAGATCTCTAGAGGATGCTGGTCCTTAGCCATGAGCAGTGGGGAGATCCCCTGTTACGCAAGTTTCTGTACAGAAAACCACGCGCTTGAGATATACAGCTTAATCAGGGAAATATAGAAAGCGTGTTTGCGATGCATATTGTATTGTGTTGCATGCAGCTATACATAATGATGCATTTGCATGTATCAATGTGCGTACAGTGGGTGTGGCAAATGTTTTATTTGTTTATTTGCGCATATTTATTTATTTATTTATTTAATTTTATTTGTTTATGTATTTATTTTTGTTTATTTATTTATTTGTCCATTTATTCACCTATTCACTTATTTATTTATTTATTTATTTATTTATTTATTTATTTATTCACTTATTTATTTATTTGATCCATTTAATTCATAAATAAATTAATTAATTACTTTATTAATTCATTCATTTATTCATTTAATTTGTTAGTTCATTGGCTTGTTAATTTATCAATTTATCAATTCATTAACTTATTAATTTATTTTATCAGTTTGTTTAATTAGTTTAGTTATTCAACTAATTTATTAATTTTGATTATTAATTTTATTTATTCAATTTGTTCGTTCAATTTATTTGTTTATTTATTTATGTATTTATCATGGGACAATAGGCAATTGTTTTCCTTTATGTTGCAACAAAACCTTCAATGGTCATATGGGCTGTGCAAGTTGAGTAGTTGAGTCGCACGGTACCTTACCGATCTCTCTGCCCCATATATGTTTTTTAGATTTTACACGTATAGTTCAGTCTTCTCGTACGGCCATGGTTTCCTACAGTGATTAAGTTGTTAAGAAATGAGCTTGACTTTCCGTCCTTCGTCTGCTTTATCAGGTTCTAGAACTCAATATTTGCAAGATGACTGATTTCATTTCAGTAGTTTTTTGCCTTCAAGTCCTCGATTTCCTCGATTCTCTCTTATTTTTTCCTCTGGTGTATTACTCAAATGCCATGATTTAGTACTCGTTGAATCATTAATAGGTGTTTTCTATCCGCAGTCATTGTCACTGGGATGAGTAGCCTTATCCTTGATAACACCAAGCTGTTGAAGAGCGTTCTGGCTTGTGCCTCAGAGAGAAGTAGTCGGATAGCCCGCGAGTCTTAGAGGCTGATGGAACACTACTTTTATATGGTGTTAAAGTGCTTTCGACAGGTGAACTGTTGGTCAAGGAAAAGACCAAGGTTTCTTGTACCATCTTCTATCTTTATGCTTTTATCACCAATAAATAATTCCAGATCTGGATTAACTTTGGTAATTTGATCGGATGAGCAATACCTGCTAACCACTGTTTTCGAAGAGTTAATTTTCATGTACATCATTTCNGTTAATTTATCAATTTATCAATTCATTAACTTATTAATTTATTTTATCAGTTTGTTTAATTAGTTTAGTTATTCAACTAATTTATTAATTTTGATTATTAATTTTATTTATTCAATTTGTTCGTTCAATTTATTTGTTTATTTATTTATGTATTTATCATGGGACAATAGGCAATTGTTTTCCTTTATGTTGCAACAAAACCTTCAATGGTCATATGGGCTGTGCAAGTTGAGTAGTTGAGTCGCACGGTACCTTACCGATCTCTCTGCCCCATATATGTTTTTTAGATTTTACACGTATAGTTCAGTCTTCTCGTACGGCCATGGTTTCCTACAGTGATTAAGTTGTTAAGAAATGAGCTTGACTTTCCGTCCTTCGTCTGCTTTATCAGGTTCTAGAACTCAATATTTGCAAGATGACTGATTTCATTTCAGTAGTTTTTTGCCTTCAAGTCCTCGATTTCCTCGATTCTCTCTTATTTTTTCCTCTGGTGTATTACTCAAATGCCATGATTTAGTACTCGTTGAATCATTAATAGGTGTTTTCTATCCGCAGTCATTGTCACTGGGATGAGTAGCCTTATCCTTGATAACACCAAGCTGTTGAAGAGCGTTCTGGCTTGTGCCTCAGAGAGAAGTAGTCGGATAGCCCGCGAGTCTTAGAGGCTGATGGAACACTACTTTTATATGGTGTTAAAGTGCTTTCGACAGGTGAACTGTTGGTCAAGGAAAAGACCAAGGTTTCTTGTACCATCTTCTATCTTTATGCTTTTATCACCAATAAATAATTCCAGATCTGGATTAACTTTGGTAATTTGATCGGATGAGCAATACCTGCTAACCACTGTTTTCGAAGAGTTAATTTTCATGTACATCATTTCTGAGTGCTTCCCGATTTTAGCAAAGTCTGAGGCCATATAATCCATCACTTTCTCTTCGTGTGAAGCTCGTTTCTGATATAGTAATTGCACATCATCCGCGAACAGAACTAAATGCCCATGTGTTTCAACGCTGGTAAGCGACGCCAAGAAGAGGGAGAACAGGAGGAGCGATAAAACAGATCCCTGGAGGAGGCCAGACTTCACTAATTCTTTGCNATGTTTTTTAGATTTTACACGTATAGTTCAGTCTTCTCGTACGGCCATGGTTTCCTACAGTGATTAAGTTGTTAAGAAATGAGCTTGACTTTCCGTCCTTCGTCTGCTTTATCAGGTTCTAGAACTCAATATTTGCAAGATGACTGATTTCATTTCAGTAGTTTTTTGCCTTCAAGTCCTCGATTTCCTCGATTCTCTCTTATTTTTTCCTCTGGTGTATTACTCAAATGCCATGATTTAGTACTCGTTGAATCATTAATAGGTGTTTTCTATCCGCAGTCATTGTCACTGGGATGAGTAGCCTTATCCTTGATAACACCAAGCTGTTGAAGAGCGTTCTGGCTTGTGCCTCAGAGAGAAGTAGTCGGATAGCCCGCGAGTCTTAGAGGCTGATGGAACACTACTTTTATATGGTGTTAAAGTGCTTTCGACAGGTGAACTGTTGGTCAAGGAAAAGACCAAGGTTTCTTGTACCATCTTCTATCTTTATGCTTTTATCACCAATAAATAATTCCAGATCTGGATTAACTTTGGTAATTTGATCGGATGAGCAATACCTGCTAACCACTGTTTTCGAAGAGTTAATTTTCATGTACATCATTTCTGAGTGCTTCCCGATTTTAGCAAAGTCTGAGGCCATATAATCCATCACTTTCTCTTCGTGTGAAGCTCGTTTCTGATATAGTAATTGCACATCATCCGCGAACAGAACTAAATGCCCATGTGTTTCAACGCTGGTAAGCGACGCCAAGAAGAGGGAGAACAGGAGGAGCGATAAAACAGATCCCTGGAGGAGGCCAGACTTCACTAATTCTTTGCTAAAGCAAACACCGTTTGCCACTGTACTCACCCACCTTTCGCAAAGCAGGTTGCTTAAAAGNAGTAGTTTTTTGCCTTCAAGTCCTCGATTTCCTCGAT
Source organism: Toxascaris leonina (assembly GCA_022844705.1). Lineage (NCBI taxonomy): Eukaryota > Metazoa > Nematoda > Chromadorea > Rhabditida > Ascarididae > Toxascaris > Toxascaris leonina. Next base: position 30,597 of record JAARMF010001474.1, read on the forward strand.
TCTCTCTTATTTTTTCCTCTGGTGTATTACTCAAATGCCATGATTTAGTACTCGTTGAATCATTAATAGGTGTTTTCTATCCGCAGTCATTGTCACTGGGATGAGTAGCCTTATCCTTGATAACACCAAGCTGTTGAAGAGCGTTCTGGCTTGTGCCTCAGAGAGAAGTAGTCGGATAGCCCGCGAGTCTTAGAGGCTGATGGAACACTACTTTTATATGGTGTTAAAGTGCTTTCGATAGGTGAACTGTTGGTCAAGGAAAAGACCAAGGTTTCTTGTACCATCTTCTATCTTTATGCTTTTATCACCAATAAATAATTCCAGATCTGGATTAACTTTGGTAATTTGATCGGATGAGCAATACCTGCTAACCACTGTTTTCGAAGAGTTAATTTTCATGTACATCATTTCTGAGTGCTTCCCGATTTTAGCAAAGTCTGAGGCCATATAATCCATCACTTTCTCTTCGTGTGAAGCTCGTTTCTGATATAGTAATTGCACATCATCCGCGAACAGAACTAAATGCCCATGTGTTTCAACGCTGGTAAGCGACGCCAAGAAGAGGGAGAACAGGAGGAGCGATAAAACAGATCCCTGGAGGAGGCCAGACTTCACTAATTCTTTGCTAAAGCAAACACCGTTTGCCACTGTACTCACCCACCTTTCGCAAAGCAGGTTGCTTAAAAGTCGGAGTGCTGTATCAGGGGGGTCAAGGACGTCTATAAATCTTTGCAAGAGGATCTGCTTGTCAACAGTGTCATATGCTTTTTGTATGTCCAGCTGTAAGACATATCCGATCTTGCTGTCATCCATTCCCTCAAACGGGAATTCGCTTATTCCAGCAGTAGCAGTGAGGATGGAATGTCTTGCCCGAAAAGCGTGCTAGGATGTGGGTATAAGGGGTTCAAGCGCTCTGTAGAGCTGAGGGTGGATTGATCTCAAAAAGCTTTGGCACTATCGACTGAAACGCTATTGGGCGGTAGCTGGCCGGGCTATGGAGGTCACTTTTTTTGAACAGTGGTACAATTGCCGCTTTCTTCCACTTCATCGGTACACGTCCCCTTCCAATTATGCAGTTGAAAAGGCAACAGTTGTCGGGCAAGGGAAAACTTGCCAGGTTTAATTGTCTTGCAGCTTATTTTATAGGGTCCAGACGCCTTATATGGTTTTAATGTTTTAACAGCTTTAAACAGCGTATCGTAGCCCACTTGAAATCGCATCCCTCTTTTTTTAAAGAAGGACGTTGCATCTTTACGTCCCTATGGCTTTGTGGAGATAAAAACTTGTATTCATATAAGTATTTCTATATGTCAGACGTGAAGCTCTGCTTACAAAGTTTTCTTCTGTGTAAATCCCTTCTAATTTAAATTTTCATACCAGAAAGTTGGAATCTGTTATAGACGTTTTTTCTATTACATCTCCTCTTCCTTCCACGTAGTTGTACGACGCATTCGATCGGTTCAAGCCCTTCAAAATGACACCTCTTATTTCCTTCTGATTATTGCAAACTGAGTCACACTTACTAATTTGGCAAACTTCGGAATCTACAATTTTTCTAGTGCATTCTTGGAGCAACTCTTAAAATTGAAGATTTCGAAAAAATCCTGAAAGACTCCGATTAAATTTCCCCCGAAAGGTTGAGGAAGTTGTAGGTCATTCTAGCCTCTCGATTTAGTATACTCTCATGAAGCGCCAGAAATATATGAGTTCCAGGGGTTGTTAGCTGCTCTCATTTTCGATTCGGTATGTTGGAAAATTTTGCTTGATCCTTTTTTTTTCAACACGCCTTCTCCCGATATCATTTTGCAGCGCACTTCTTGTTTCCGATCCTACTCTTTGGGAATAACTGGCCCTTTGAGAAAGTATAATTTCCGCAGGGAATTCATTTCCTCATCCTAGTTTTGATACCACCCGTGCAGCGTTTTCTATTCTAACTTAACGCAAACCTTGCTTTAGTGAAGGCCTCATGGATGCAGATGGAGGACAGGGAGAGAGTGGTCTAATACGAGCTGAGCGATACCTAAAATCCTGCGTAGACACCGCTTTCTTCGAAGGAAATTGAGCATTGCAAAATAGCTCCACTTTCTGGCATTTTTTAGCCCACTTCACTTTCCTCATGCTTATCTCACTTCACTCACGCTACTTCTGGGAAGCATATTGCCAGAATACTGTATCTGTTACCACAGTACTCTGATTTGCTGTGATTGGATGCTTTCTTGCGTTAAGTGCGAGCGACGTTTCAGCGTAGGTAAAAAAATTCTCTCCGTTCGCGTTTCATTGCTCGAGGTTTCGTAGCGCAATCGTAATGCTATCAGATGGGTGCCTCTTGCATGCTGTTTAGGCTCGAACGTTTAAGTGCACTTAGTCGATATTTTGAAGTGTTTGGGTTTTGCGCTAGTTTTGTTCATCTGGATTTTTAGGCGAACGGCAGTAGATGGTCACATATTTTAAACTTCGTTTTGCCTTCCAGTATGGTGTTATTGCAATCGAAAGAGAGGCCTCATTTTGCTGCCTCCGCGTTGCTGTTTCACCCTCGCCTTTGTTTGTGGTGCTCTTTCGTCGCAATCTGGCGCCTGCTTCCAAACGGAGTTCCGCAAAAGTGACCACAAAATTGGCCATCTGGTATATAGTTTCTGTTTCATTGGAGTTGAAGGGAAAGCGAATTAAGTGTGGCAGAATACGCGTTTGTCGAGTTTATTTTCGCAGATTTGATCATCGCTCGCAAACAGACTGTCTCCTTTGTTTTGCGTCCTTTGCACATTCTTCAAAACTGCACTGTTTTATTTTCATGCTGGCATTCTCGAATCACGAAAGCGAAATTTGTTAGGTGAATTTGCGCTGAAGGTCGAGGCCCAGACTTAAAATGCCGTCTAATGGATCGTGCTTCTTTCGAGTTACTGACGTTTGAAAAACCATGAAATCGCCGAGCCAATCTCTTCATGCAACTGGTCGGAACATGTCAAATTGAAATTTGCGATATAAAGAATCACCGCCCAGTTGCTTGCATCTGTAGACAGCATCTGAAGCCTCATTTATTTGGCTTTTTTAAAACATCGTTCGTTCTAGATTGAACGATGGAGCCGGAAAGAGGGACGTTTCCTAGCAGACTGTTTGATTTTTCCTTCAAATAACTGCAGTGCCCAATGGACTGCTTGATTCGATTACAGGTGTGCAGTGTGATTCGTAATTTACATGCAACCCAAACGCAGAGGACCAAAGAAGCTGTTTCGTTCTTGCGAGAAATTATCACTGAGAAACACCGCGTTCCTGAACGAATTGTGTAAGTTCACTTCAGTTCGTTCTAGCGTCACTAACAACAGTCTTATTTATTAGTTCTTTTGCCCGTTTATTTATTTGTTCATTTATCCGTTTATTGGTTAGGTAATCAGTTAGTTATTTATTCATTCAATTTATTCACATAGACGTACCATTTCACACACTCATTATTTAGCAGTATTCATGAAAGAGAGTGATCAGGGAGAAGGGATGCAAAAGCTAGCTAATCTTACAAGCTTTCGACTGATCTTTTCTACGACATATGCAACCGATCCACTTCGGAGTGGTTGCATTGTTATATGTTTAATGATTGCATATGTTTATTGGAGAAATTGGTATGGTAGGCTGGGGTGTAAATGCGAATATCTGCCGCTTTCCTCGAAATTCTTTCCCTTATGGATGTGAATATCCATTGTGGATGTTTGTGGAACGAGCTGATAGGATTGTCTCTTCAGCATCTTTTTCGGACTCTTTATTTATCAAAAAAGACTCAGCCTTCTTTCACTTATTTCCTACCTGACATCTGCTGATTGAGGGAGCAGTTTTACTGGAGAGCTTTGTGAAGCAATGAATACGATGTTGTTTTTGCACAGTGGCGAGAAGAAAATTGCTGATCTGATCACTGAGTTGAAAGAAAAGCAACGTGATTATATACGGCTTGGACAACTAATAGAGGAAAATTGGAATCGGCTGCGGCTAATTCGTTGTGAGCAAGGCTTCTCATCAAACACACTCACCGTTCAGAAGTCGATTACCACAAGTCGGGACATCGCAGACATGTGAGGGTTTTCTGAAATGCTTGAGCTACGCGTCACTGCCATGAAAGATATGATATTACACGATTTTTATGAGAAGAAGCGAAGACGAATCCAAGCAAATAGTGTGCTTCGCGCAGTAGTGCGCAGTATGTTTTTCTTCTTTCTCAGTCAAGAGCAAAGCTTTACGAATCAACATTGATTTTTAAGGAAGTCAGAATTATTTTCTAAAATCTCAGAAGTATTACTGCATATGTGATCGGCTGTCGTCCATTTCAAGTTGAGATTACGCGAAGATTTGTCGAATTCATAGCTGTTCCTCAGTAGCACTGCAACAGTGCCTAAGCTTCGGCGCAAGTTTTATCAGTTTATAAGGTTGTAAAAGAGATGATTAGAGGCTGCGGTGCTGACTTTGTAATCCACCGACCACGATAGCTATGAAGTTGTTCTTCACACACTCGATCTTAGGAAACATTCCGTTATAGAAACTTGTTTTCTCATTCGGCGGCACCTGCATTGTTTGCGTGCGAACATTTACAAACGTACGCTGATTGTGTTTTAGATGCTGTATCTGAAAGTATTTGCAAATTTTTAGTCTTCTTTGCAGAAACCTACCGAACCTCTCGGAGAATCTTCAAGAATTCACTCGTATTCCAGTTTATGCGTTATCTGACACTAATGTGATCAGTGAGCATAGGCCAGTAGAGGAACTGGGTCGCGTGTCTTTCATCTCGAAATGTCACATCCAGTTGCTCATCCATTTCAATGATATTCTTGTTTGTAATACAAAATTCCACCCATTGGATGGGAATTTTGTTGTATATTTCGGACAGATCTACAACTTACAAGTGAGTATTTATATATTCATTTATTGAAGTATTTATTGCATCCACTTAAAGGATGAATTGGAGTGTCTGAAAAAATCAGCGATATCTAAAGGTGACTCGAACAAAACGAAAGCCTCAAGCATTTTTTTCAACAGCTTAAGAGTGTCGCATTTCCCAGCCTCAGTTCGATGCAAGTTTTGTAGAGATATTTTTGCTACCATTATTTTTGAAAAGTTTACCTACGGATTTACTTCACTTCAAAAATTCGTGCGTATAATCTTTACCTCATGTGAAATGTCTCATGGAATTTTTTGAGACATACTTGAGAAAGTTTCGAACTTTTGCAAGCGCTGGTCAGAAGCTGTGAGAAAAAAACTTCGAAGAAAGCTCGTTTGAAAAAGCAAGAAAGCCATGAGATTTTCACGAGAACAACTTCAAGAGCGTCATCGCTCTTTGCTGCATCATTTGTAACCTGTTATCAGCATTCCATTTTCGGACTCTGTTGTTCCAGATGAAAAGTTTTGTGGTCGACATTTCCAGGTCAAAGGTCGTGCGCGGTTGGCAAAATTTGTTTAAAACTGAGTGGTGATGATGTTCTCTTTGAACCCGTTTCACGAACTTTTGTGATGATCCGTTACGAAAACGATCTTTTAATTAGTTCTGAAATTTAGCACTACAAATATCATATGCCATATGGAAACATATAATATCGAAATAGAGCAAAGGCGGATAATGGGCCGTTAACAGTTGGAGTAGAGAGCAAATTTTATTGGATATGTGTGGAATAAACTTGTTTGACATTTGTAGGTTCACGAAACTCCGCAGTCGATTATCGTTACTCTGATCGAAAAAGCACCAGGTGTAGATGCAAGAATACTTACTAAACTTGGCTTGCCATTGCCGGATGAGGATAACATTACGAGAAGCAGTGCGCCTCTCGAATCATTAGAGTTCGGCAGCGATCTTTTCGTCGACAGGTTTCGTCGGCTACAAATGTTTTTTTTTTTATTGAACCACTGAACGCTGTTCCTGTGCTGTTCTTGAAAATCAGTTTTTGCAACTTGAGCTTTGCGTTTGCAAAGCTTATTATGCAGACATCTTGCACCCCTGTTTTTCTCTTTGTATATTCAGCTATTTCAGCTTTTTTTGAAGCAGGAATCTGATGAATATAGTACACACAATAGTCACAATATAATACCAACTTCGAATTTGATCGCTCACTTTCCAGAGGAACTATTGACGCTTGAATACGCCGTAAGGCATTACATGCATTTGTTAGCTGGTCACATAGTGCCTAACAATGTTCGAGCCAAGGGGAATGCATATCAAACAGCAGTTGCAGTATGTCCTCCTGCGCTCGCTGTCATGGAACTATATAATAATGCAAACAACTAATTGAACTTGAGCAGTGATGCATCAGTTTAATTTATTAGGTGTAGATGCAAGAATATATCCTTCTATGAATTTTCTGCTAGAAGTGCGTTTTTTATGGATCCTGAGAACTTTTTCAAGAATGCACAAATCGGCATGCATATATGCTCACTTGTATGAGGGATTCAATTCGGAAGACGTCGAAGCCAAAGTAATCGGATCCAACACATCTGGCATAAACTATGCTTGATATCTTTTGTTAACTCTCAGGATGATCGATAAATGCGGAAGAAACTGCAAACAGTCAAATGTGGCTGAAAGATTTGCATGCGTTGTGTAACTGGTTGAGTTCAAATTTAGACCCGGCATGTAGCATATACTAGATCCTCTGGCATGTCTCTCGCACCCATGTGGAGAGGCATACCAGAGGATCTAGTATGTTCTCTTCGTTTGCAGTCATCTCATTTTTTCGATAAAAGAAAGATTCAAAATGATTGTCATATATGCAATACACATGCAATAAAATTGCCAGTTCCATATTCGAACACTGCATTCATATGAATCCTGTAAGATTATTTCAGTGACAGATAATGAACTACATTGCAGTTTTTTGGCGCATTTTCTACCTTTTGGGTGTCACTTGAAAATGTTGCAGAGTCTTTACGGCTGTGGGAAGTGGTGGCCAGTCGCCATGCATCTCGGGAAAGTTGTATTGCAATGTATCTTGGGCTCAAGGAGGCCTCCAGACTTGCAAATCCAATGACAGTCGTGGTCTTTTCAAACAAAAGGCGCACAGGGACGATCATTTTCTGCTTATACCCAGACTCGTTCGCTTGTGTACTGACGAAGAATTCGATGACAATTTGAGGTCGGCGTTTGTCATTTCAGGGGATTTCGTTATCAGAGCAAGGATTGCTGCCGGCTTTACTATGCAGACATTGAGTCATTTGCGTGCCTCTTCTTTCCACCAGTGCCTTCTCCGTGAAAACAACTTTCCGAGAGTAAAAACTTCTGTTAACTTGTTCCCCGCTTCCTCTGATATACCTTATCCTTGTGACATTTGCGTCAGTTCCGGTGCCAGAATGACTTTGTCCGAATGCAGATCCATGCACTCGATCATCAGTTGGTAGCTCAATGATACGCAGCGCTATCAGCGCTGCGTATCAGCCATAAAGAGATGCAGCAGTTCAATTCTTGCTCACTGGTTTGTTAACTAGTTAATGAGGTCGTACGAAAGGAAGCACATTATGTTTATTGGCTTAGAAACGGCTCATATATTTAAAAACCTGAACGCATTAAAATACACTGGCCATTTTAAATCTCCAAGGTTTCATCCTGCAAGCGCAGCACTCGTGCTGTCCTCTATTTTGCTTATCTCGACTCAGTTGATGGCGAGTGTGCATTGAACAAATCATATCATTCAACTTTTAGGCTTTGAGGATAGTAGTCTTCGTAGTGCTGTAGTCCTGTAATTGCTGCTTGTGTTTGGTAAAGATCACGTGTTGCGTTAGAATACAGAGAGAACGGATTTTTTTTTGTCGTGGCGGGATTATCACCTAAAATCAAATGAAAATGAGAAACATCGTATCACATGGAAACACACTGTGGCATAAAAGTGGGAGCGGTGATAGGGATAATAAACAGAGCATTGCATTGTATGAGTGCATAGACGAAAGGAGAACTGATTAGAATCAAAGGTAGTAAGAAAAGAACTGAGGCAATGAAATCATTTCTATATGGCTATTCGGACACAGCGTGCGAGACAGTGGTAAATTGAGTTTCTTTAATTTTGCAAATATGGGCGCCTAGTCTCCTGAATTCTATCCTGATGATAAGACTGATGTCTTTTCATGGAATGCTTGACGCGCGGGGCTGGAGGATTACTGAGGTCAGAAGGGGGAGTGTCGTTCTTATGACCAGGATGTGATAGAGCCAACATACTGATGGAGGCAACACTGAAAAGGAGCGCAACGTGTTTGGATCGCTGTGATGCGCCACTATTTCAGTTGCTCTGACATTTTGCTGTCCTCATCAAAACGGCTGTTTGCATGGTTCGTCCGATGAACAGAATGTAAACAAAAAGTACTTACAGATTAGAGGCACTGAAGCACCGTGGCGAGTGTAAGCTGATAAGAAATAGAAGTGCGCAGCGGATTGGTCTCGCTGCTGCTGAAATCGATCCTCAGATTTTGTCATCGGACGAGCAAAAAGTAGGAAAGCAGTTTCGTCCCAACACGGCCATTGATCTATATCGCGTTGCTGGTATGCAGTACGCCGCTATGATAAGGTTTTTTTACATTCATCAGATCATCCATTGCAATAGTGTGTATTCGCGAAAGACTGCATTTATGTGGCTTTTTAGACATGGAGGCTGAAATGTTGAAAGGGCTACTGAAACCTTCGACTGATGTCCCAATCGATGTGTTTCAGTTTGAACCACTCAGCATTAAGGAGTATTTTTGAAGTGAAGAAAGCTTGCCTTGGCTTTGCAGATTACACCCAACATTTCCATTAATAGGCACAGTAGTAATCATTTTCAATTCATACTATGTGTAGTTGCTGCAAAGCTCGAAATTGAATGAAGCACAAGAGTGTGGAGCTGAAGGGCTGATTTTTCGGAACTTGCTGATTATGGGTGTAAATGCGAATTCATTCCTTTAACGTTAGTTATACGCCTGATGTGAGTCTTCGAGAATCTGACGGTACGTTCTGATTAGTCCGTTCAGGTTTAAGCCTGGAGATGTGTGCAAAGCTGGAGATGTAGTGCAATATCCGCGGTGATCACACAACCACTTTGTGTGGAGTGTTTTTATGCTTTGATTTTCGCATGATTTGTAGTAGCATTGGGTGAGCAAAATCTTTTTTCTTAGGTCTTATATAAAGAAGCAGATAATAGAGTGCTCAAATTCCCATAACGAGTAATTTTGTGCTTCGTTGCTTATTTTCCCTTCTTTTTTTTCATACGACGTAGGGAGGGGGCATGATATGGTGCTGAATGCGTTTTTTATGCAACTTGTCATCTCGCGGTGTTGTCTGTACATATTCTTTGACTGTTGTTAGGGCGATCCCGTTTATACAAGTGAAACCCCCTCAGGGAATCGGAAGTTGAAAGTCATGTCTCTCGCATTGATACGATGATGTTTGGAAAGAATACGTATAGAGGAATACTGAAGGGCTGCCAAGCAGTATGATTTAGGATGTGCGTATTTCTCATAAACATATCAATGTCTTTCAGGTCTCAGATCCGTGAACGTCTTTCAAGTGAACAGCAGACGAAAAGCTCACACGACGTAGTACATGAGAAGGCAATTCCAACAATATGCGGTGCATTTGATGCTTTAGTTGGGCACGGAGATGAGTCACGCAAGTTGAAGCCGATGAGGCGAGCAGCCACTAGGCAACAGGCCGGTTTAGCGTTATCAAGTCCCTCAGCTACAAACTGTTTGATACGTTACCGTTAACGAGTCGTTATGGCACTGTCCGTTGAAAATAGCGCCAAAGCACTGTGCAAATTTTCCGTCTCTGTTTTTCAGTATATACGTTTTTGCCCCTACTTCGCCCCTACCGTCTTTTTGCCCCAGCTACCTCGTTGTATATTTTCCGTATCCAAACCTTGGAATGTTGTCAAGACAACGTGTACTTTCAGCAGCTCTCAAGTAACCTAGTACTTACTAATCTTTGTAGCTTTGAACGATATGCTTCCAGCTATGTATATTAGCGGTATTTAAGAGGTACTTGTGAGGTATTTAAGAACGGAATGTCGCCCTTATAACCCCATAACACATGCTAAATACAGGTCACGTCGGGAGTCGACTATCGAATCATGATCAACGTGCAGTCAGCAGTGAACCTTCCTGAGCGAATTGCCGGTGGCTTGCAACCCTTTGTCGAATTTGCTTTTCAGGTTCATCACTCTTCTTTCTGTCGACGATTTATGAGACCGTCATGCAAAATTTCTTCACTTATGGGAGAACTATTCTGACGAGGGGCATTGCTCGTTTTCATATAAGTCTCATTTCGATATGAAAGTTCCATTGAACCTATGCAGCCAAAAGTCTATCGAAAAGATCGAAGTTTTTCCGTTTTTCTTTGCTGTTTGCATCTTTGTCCTTTTTAGCTGGCAAAAAAATTGAGAAGTATGAAGGAAAAATGGTCTATCAAGCAGCTGGTTGGGACGTCATGGAAAAAATAGATGAAAGCAGTCACGGCACTTAGATTCTAAATGAAACAAATGTTTAACTCTTTTTTAATGCAACCGTGAACAGAGAGGAAGGTGAAAAGAAGAAGCTATACCTTTGTGATACTAAGTGCTGTCTTTACATTTTCTGGATGCGAATGTGAGGAACGGCTGGTCTCGACTTGGCGCACATTCTGATCACTTCGCGTATTGACAGCTACGTTGAAAAGTCGCCAGCATCATTTAAATATCGGAACACATTAGCAGCGAGCGAATGAGCGCTCCTCTGATTATATTCCTTCCCATAGATTCTCCCAGCATACACGCCCTCTCCTCCCTCTCCCCTCCCAACCTCCGTGCCAGCACCGAATCTATAAAGTTTTGTGTTTGAGCTGCCCTGAAGTTTTCTCTAGAGTGCGTTATCCCGCGAAGCGTGAAGATTGTCGAATTTCACATGATGGTTCGTTGCCAATGTACAACCGTTAAGAATTTGGAAGGATTCTTTAAAAGTGTTGAGCTGATGTACCGATGGAACTGTCGAGAACTGATGGATGTCGTTTCTGCCATGCCTCAAGACGCACATAACGATAGTTGCGCATACCGAATGCCAATGAAAATTTGTGCACTTTCAGCGGTGAGAGTCGGTTAAAGTGGACCGGCATGGGATGAAAGTCTTTTAGGATTAAACGGTCCAAGCGGTTCAAGATATTTCGAAGTTTTTTAAGTAAAGCAAGCTGAAAAAAATTCTAATGGCTAGTGAAGCGAGCCAAAAAACCTATATTCGGCACCAATTTCCGTCTTCTCTTGTTCTTAGGTTCCAATGTGGAGGAGGAGAGCAAAGGAAGGCGAGAGTGAGAGGAGAGATTCAAAAACAACGGCGACCAACTAATTGTTTTTCCTTACAAGTCAGGATATCCGATTACGGTATCTACTGCATGCAACGACTAAATCATATGATTGCATCTAGTGGCATCAGTCTTCAGATAACTTAGCACACAGTCCCTTTCCGCGACAACGTCCAGCGACGACTGCAACGTGCTGCACACTTGTGTACTGCTCAGTAACTAGTTGATGGCTGATCCGCTTGAAGAATCTTAGCTGTAGGAAGAGGTGCAAAACAGCGAGACCTCAGCATATGCTATACGACGAGCATATATACATATATCACTTGATCAC
>JAARMF010001476.1:0-31404 GCA_022844705.1 Toxascaris leonina
ATCCTAAGACAGACTTTTTCGACGTTCGATGCAGCAAACAATAGCGTCGCTTCGGGATTAACTGCTCAAAGTGAAAACTGTAGAAGCACACTAACACTTCCACGAGAGTTTTCGGATGAAGTACATTTTAAGTATAAATACAGCGGAAAAATGGCACAATGTATTTGCACGATTTTTTAATTGATACAATTCTGCTCTTTTACAGCCCTCCGGAAATCAGGCTGCACTCTACATATACTCTAATTTTAATTTAGTACAGTACTGTGCTANTTTGTAAAATGAGAAAGAGGACTGCCCCTTCAAAAAATAATCTGAGATAAAAGAAAAACGAGCCTAACACTCAGGACAGTTACTCACTCTTATTGACCTCGTTGAGCACCTATGATAGAAAATCGAGCCCTAAATTTTGAAATGAGCAGTTTGTTCGATGCAACAAACAATAGCGTCGCTTCGGGATTAACTGCTCAAAGTGAAAACTGTAGAAGCACACTAACACTTCCACGAGAGTTTTCGGATGAAGTACATTTTAAGTATAAATACAGCGGAAAAATGGCACAATGTATTTGCACGATTTTTTAATTGATACAATTCTGCTCTTTTACAGCCCTCCGGAAATCAGGCTGCACTCTACATATACTCTAATTTTAATTTAGTACAGTACTGTGCTCTACCTCATATTATTATTACAAATACGGTGCAAAATGTACGATGCAATTTGGTACAAGGGTATCACCAATGTATACACGGCTCCTAAGGTACTGCAAAATGCGCAGTCAATATAACGGAGTGATTCAGAAAACATTGCCTTACCATCGTCGGATCTAAATTCGTACGGTATTGGCTGGTTCTTGTCCCAGCGGTAGACAGAACCCGTGATGACCTTACGCCGGTGGCGCCGCTGCTCTCTTCTGCCAGTTCGACGCTCCCTTTCGGCTAGCACAATCCTAGAATAATGCTGCAAGAAGGTAGCAGAAGGACGGACACGTTTACAGCTCAATTTCGGAACCACCCCGAATTTAAAGAGTTCTTAGAAGACGGCGATCACTTGCAATATGAATGGTGAACATTTTGAATCGGACTGCCCGTGAAATTGGACTTTTTTTAATATGCAATGGTGGGGAAATCCCTGAAATTGCAAAGTACAGCTCTTTCCATCCCAATTGGGCAATATCCTGGAGACCTGCTTCCGTTCTTTTTTGATACGCGCAGTGACTAAGATAAAAATTTCCTCGCTAATAGAAATTAAGGTCGAATATACAGAATTTTCGCATTTTTCGACACATTATAATAAGCAAACAATGAATGAGAGTAAAACAAGGCAGAGGCAAACCCTTTAAGTTGATCTACTGTCAAAACAATGTCACTCTCGAACAAATCCTGGGACAGTGGCCGATTTCTGCCAGTTTCCGTTCCATCATAAATCGGTTGCAAGTGGGGCTGAAAAACCGATGCAAAAACTTATGAAGAAATATGAAGTTCTGATTCCAGTGAAAAGAATACTGCTTCAAGCAGCTTATGTATCAATAAGATAATCGGGGTAGAAGATTGGTGTGACAACTTGGTGCTCAGAATAAGCGATCTTAATCTTGCGGCAGTGAAAAGAATGTGAAATGTGCATCACTAGCAATGTTTTGCTATGACTGTTTGTCATTCAGCATCAAGCTTTATTTTTTGTCGGTAATTGGCGATTGTCGGCAAGCCGGAAAAGTGCGATTGTTAATGGCCGGGTGGATTTTCCGGTTTAATTAAACCGACGGTAAACACTTCCCCGTTGAGATGGCATTGAAAGTCTCTCTTCATACAACGACCACGGAAAGTGAGATATGAATAAAAGTGATTTCCTGCCAGCTCACTTTTTTTCTTATGAAGCGGCAGAGGTGAGCTGGATGAAACTCCCAAATCGCGCAGCCAGATATGTAAAGAGGACTCAAATTTGAAGATGTAGTCTTCGAACATGTTGGCACCATACAGATTTCGTCAGGCAGCTATAGAAATGGCATGACTTCTTATTGAAATCCATTTTAAAACTGCCTTCTCGGCGTCTTTTATGGCTTTATGGGAGTACCACTTCTCCTCTTCTAGATCTATGTTGACGTCGTAAACTTTTATGCTTAATCGAGGGGTGCTAAATTCATAGGCGAATAAAAGCTGCATTTCAAAATTATGCTTTATTAGTGAATGAAGCGTAAGAGAAAAAATAAATGAAAAATCTCACAAGCGGTGCATCGTCACTTTCATCAGCAAGTGCATGGAAGAAAGCATGCATCAATTTCTGCACTGAACCATAATCTTGATCGCGTTGATGGTGAGCATCCGAGTACTGCGTCACTTCGCTGAGCACCTAAAAAAGATAGCATATCAATAGATATAACAAAGTGCCCAAAACTGTATCACAAGGGATCGGAAAGTGCTTGATCAATAATAAAGAATAATGCAATAGTCTAGCAAAAAAAACTGCACTAGATTAACAAAAGAGCTAAATTGCAAATAACCCGTAGGTGTTGATACATCTATGCGGAAAACCCCGCAGCATGAGTCGTACCTAATCTTGATAATGTATGGTGTTACCTTTGTTGTAATGAGTTTTTATACCCCACAACGTTGCACTCATCACATATTAAGCTGAATGCTTTTCGCTAGTCAGCCGTTTCTTCCACCCTAGCTATGCTATATACACATTCCTTGACAACACCCCATAGCTTCGAATACCTCTTGGCTCAATAAGTCGAAACTTTCAAGCGTATTCAAAAATGAACCCACAATGTCCCTTTTTCCCACAATACTGTCGCCTTTTGCTCGACTCACAACTATTTGTTGCTTACTCCTGCAGCAATAACGCGAAACTGTATCATAATCTTTTCAAACCATCAATTTTTTAAACGCTTAACCACTCAATCAACTTACCACATCATCGATTAAACCAATTAAGCGTTAAATCATTTTAACCATCCTTACTCGAAACACTCCTTTGCTGAACTCGATTCCATTTGCTGCCGACTCGCTCAAAGGTGGTGTAGATGCAGCAACCTCAGGCGCGATTAACCTTCAATGACGAAGCTCAAAGCTCTCACTTTCATTTGTTTCTGCATTTTTTGATAGAAATGAAAAAGTTGTCCGACCGTTTATATCAACTGGTCGGTTATTTATGGTTGCTGCGATAGACAGCGTAAAATACCAATGAGACGAAGCCTCATCATCGACTGAAAATTTCAAAAACTGACTGCTCAGTTTTGCTACAGATGAGTGTAGTGTGTTGGATAATCGAAAGACATTTTTATCGCATTGCAAAGAATTGCTATAGAGCGTATTAGGGCTCATTAATAAACTATACTCGGCAAAACTGTCTAAAGAGTTATGAATGTGACAACTTACCTGCGTTTTCCATTGAGTCGATACTGCTGATAGAAAGGAGCCCTGTTAAGATGCTCTAAAAGACAAATTCTCATCAGTGAATGGATACAGGATGAACAATTAGGCTGTATGAAGGTACGAGATAGCCGTTCACAAAACTTTAGCTTCCTCGGACTGTCACTGATCATCTTTTTTATACACTTCTCTCGTTTTTGTGAGCGGAAAAAATAGGTCGTAACAACGGACAAAACTGCAACTGAGAATTTCACATGCAAATGTGACGAAGCCATTAGTTTTTCTTCCCTTCTTATAGACATTCTCATATTCTTCGATTTCGCTACATAGGAAAACGTTAGGGAAATAATCTGCTTGATGATGGTGCAAAAGTCGTTTTCACTCGTCATGAATCGGTGATTATCATTTGAGTCTGATTTGAACGAATTTTCTTTCTTCTTTCTCTCGAAACCGCTTGAAAAATATTCAAAACTATAGCAACTGCTCATACCTTGCAGTAAGTGCGGTATAAATAGGGATGAAATGAATACTGAATATACGGAGTTTGATAATAGACTGTAGCGCCAAATATTTCCGCCACATTGTTGCGGTGTTCGACTCATCGTTCAACTCTCTCAATCAATAAAAAAAAATTCATTGGTAACACGATTTAGTGAATTCTTATTGTTTGTACTCGTATCACTTCAACTAATATTTTGCCACGAAATCTCCAACTTAGAAAACCTACAATTTGCAGTGGTTTTAAATGGCGAACAACTGAATAATTAGGCCATTAGCAGAATATTACGGCTCACCTGGTGATAAAAAGTTCTTCGGAAGCAAAGACGGCATTTCTGGTACAGAAGGTACGGGCAGTTGCGCGGCTTTCTGGTTGTCGAAATTGGTGCCTCGAAATAACTGTGGATGAGCAGTTGATGGTGCCGATCTCACTTGCACTGATTGTGGTGGCAGTTGTTGTGATGGAGGCAGCCTGCCTACTGACTAAAGCGTATAGCTGAACTCTACAGTTAACCCGACACTTATATCATATCCGTCAGATCCTTATTCACTAAGTTTTACTGGAAACAACTTCGGTTAGGGAAGAAGTTGCAAATTGTTGTATACACATATGAGGTAAAATATTCTTCGAAACACCTTTTCCTTTGCCTCCATGGCGAAGCTAACCTCGCTCAGGTGGGATTGGATCATCCGTCGGATCACTGGGCCGAGCCTAGACAGCAAGGTCACTCCAGCCGAAATGATGACTTTTCGCTGAGGCCGGGAAAAACGATTTCCGTGAGTGTCTACGACCCACTTTCTTCATGGAATGCTTTATGCGGGCAGTTCACGATTGTGCCTTACGAGCATGCACAAGGGAACCAGGTCGACCGCGTTCTCGTGAGCACCCTGCACCTCTCCCCGTACCAACAGTGGAACTTTCAGAGCCGTTGCGTCTTTCGACAATGCTATTCTGCATCAGATTGCTAAAGATGGATAACAAAAGCATTAAAGGTACTGCGTTAAAAATAACTTCTTTCTCTCCAGCTTAAAACAAGTGAAGTCGGAAAAATCGTTTAGCATAATTTTGCATGGTAGAAGGGAGATGCGATGAAAAAGGATTGCAAATTAGACTCTTGGTGGAGCCTATCTCTGAAAGCAGAAGAAATGATGAAGGTGTTGCCCACTATTGTTTAGGCTAGATTCTAAAAATTAAAAATGTTGGGCATTGTTCGAAATGGATCAAAGAATCTTTTGCAAAAATTCTGCCTGCAGAGAATGATTTCTTGATGCCAAACCTCGAACAACCTCAGCAATTGGTGCATTTTACTCAGCTGCTGAGTGTCTTTTTTGATTATCTCACAAATTCCCCGGATAGGATTCATTTCGTTTAAAGCTGCTAGCTGCAAGAATTCCTTGAGCTGAGAATCTTTGCTGTCTAAAGCGATATTTTACGCGTATATTCCAACCAATTGTTTTCCTTTGGATGTTTATACAGATAAGTACGCAAGTGGTTCTCAATTTCTTCGATATATTCTGTGAACGGAATATTCGGTGAAGAAGTATGAATTAGACCGGTTGGTTGGCAAGGTTGAATGTTTGCGATCCTCCTCCAGGGGTTCCCGTAAGTTTTTGATGAATAGCCGCACCGAGATTGATATATTCTTGGAAGGGAAATGCAGTTCTTGCATTCTCTCCATCGGTGCTTCCTCCGCCAAAAGGAACGAACTGCGATGCCAAAGACTTGAAAATGCAATTGAATTCTAAAGTTCAAAATAAAAAATCGAGTTCATTAATATAAAGCGTCGCAAAAAGCTTTGTGCTTCTTGAATTGAGATTTCGCTTCTTATGACGGTGCTGAGAATAAAGAGCGATGAAAATATTGGAATTTCAGATGGCGGAACATTGATTGGTTGGTCCCAAGGTGAACTGCAACCAATCGAATGTTCTTTTTACGCAAAACTCGCATGACAGAAAAAAAGACGAATAGAGAGCGGCAGGAATTGTTGCATGTGATGGAAAGTTTCAGGGACATTTCAGGATGAACGGACTGTTCCTCATCACCAAATCTTCTTTTCAATCCAGAAACGATTTTCATTAAGCTGTTACAACTAAAGCACTGAAAAATATTCGTCCGGGAAATGGCTATAGTGCAGAACTGAATACTAGTAATGCTGGCACAGAGCAATAATTTCGATTTATGGTTTCTTTGATGAAGAATGTTGAAGAGCGATAAAATCATGTAGGTCTATCCATTCAACAGAGAAATTATGTCAGGAAATGTGGATCGCCAAGATTCGGCAAGAGCTGGAGCTATCAAATGCGTCCGGCGTCAACCTTCGGCTTTCTTACGATTTCAGTGTTTGATGTAAACCGTGCGACTCTTTTCGATACTTTTTGTGTGGAATAAAGTGAAAGCAAATTAAGTTAATTTTTTCCTTCCCGTAGAAGTAGACGAAACCGTATGGCAACAATCACTATTCTTATAATATTAACGGCTAATTTTACATGAGTATAGTACAACGAGCCTCACGCATCTCTTGAAACATTGTTCTGGGAAAAAAGTTTCGCTTATGCCCGAACTTGAAAGTTTCGCTTATTCATACCCGAATTCTTGAAGAACCAATAATTCATCGCTCCTGTCTTCCGCTTATAAATAAACTCCTTTTTATATAAAAACATTTTGGAACGAACGTTTTAATATAAAAAAGATCCATTATGTTCTTCCTCAAATATATTATTGCTTTTCTTCTCGTTTGTTTTTTGCATTTGAAGCGTTAGAGGATTAAAGGCGTAAAAAATCAATGCTCGAATATTACGACAGGCAACAAATATACCTGGACTACTGTTGCAGCCGCATTGCCACCTCCGTTGATCCCATTCGCCCCAGGCAAGGAATTACCACCTATTGCGCTTCCGGCGCTTCCGCCTGACGTCGTAGAAATCGCACTTCCGATGAACGGGGCCACTAGCGAGAAAAAGTCTTGGCCCTGTAACACTTTTATCAATAGACTGGGAAGTTTGTTGCATCTCTAAATTAACGGTTGCTTGCTTGGCCAAGATATATTTCTAGGATTCGGCCGATCGCTTAAAGTATTCGGCAGAGGTGCAATAAGTAAACATCGATGCAGTTTCGCAAGCATGCATAACTTGTTAACCTAAATAATCAGCGTGCCTAGAGCTGTGCATTGAAGAGATGGTTATAGGCAGTGCTTGGTGAGAGTTGCACCACCGGGAAAAGTAATTAAACATTTTTTTGGGAAAGGTCATCTACCACTTCTCTGCCCTGTACACCGCTTGTGCTCCACCCACCCAGTGTGTGCTAAGTGAATGGTCCCAAAAGTTCGTGTGTTTTTTGCTTCTATTTCAACATATTTTTCGTATGCTAGCATTTCTCAATTATGATAGTTTGCTAGAGTGTTTATTTACTCTTTTATGCCCTACAGGAAGAAACTGCTTTAGGTCATAGGTCACAATGCGAGTGAACATCAGAGGTCCCTTGCGATTTCACTGTTGTTTGAAGTGATTTCAATTGCATCGCGAAAAGCTTCTTCTTACCCAATATTTCTCACTAGACTTCCACTTACATTACAAAGCTGCAGTAAGCACAGAAGCAGGAATACCATTGGGCTGATTGATTCGAGCTGATATGTGCAGTGAAGAGGACTTGAAATAATTGCCATACTGAAAACAAACCACATCTATTACATATCTTAATCGAAGAGGATATATGATGATAGGTGAGGAAAACGCAACAAATATGTGCCGAGATAAAACTTATAGCAACTAAGCAATGCTTGTTTTTAGTGGCAAAACTAGAAGAAGAATTTGACTGCTCTCATAAACGTTCTGTGTTCAGTTTCTTTGTGAAATTCCCTATTTTCCTGATTAAGGTACTTGTGAACGCTACGTTAGCATCAAGGTTATCCTATGATGGGTTTTTGCACTACCCGCAAACAGATATACGGTTTTCAACAGCTTTTTCGCATCGCTTCCCTCTTTCGTCCTTTTGTTTCTTAATTTTCTTAATTCCTTTCTTTACGTATTTGATTTGAAAATATCTTTGCTCCTTTACAAAAGTGAAGGCCAACTATCTTTCATTGGTTGCTCTCTGAACGCCTCAAATATCTGACCATAAGCCAACACTTGTGAGCTCTAGCAAGTAGCTTCTCTCTCAAGAAATTCTCTGAAGCTTCCTCAGCCATAACTGAGTGAAATATCTGTACGCTCAAGACAGGCTAAGAGCGGCTTCTGCAAATCCTCAGGGGAGAAAAACTTGAGCTTTGCTCGAC
This sequence comes from Toxascaris leonina, assembly GCA_022844705.1. Taxonomy (NCBI): domain Eukaryota; kingdom Metazoa; phylum Nematoda; class Chromadorea; order Rhabditida; family Ascarididae; genus Toxascaris; species Toxascaris leonina. The sequence goes on from JAARMF010001476.1 coordinate 8,136, forward strand.
ACTGTTTCAACGAATAGACGAAATGCTTTAAAAAGTGCGAACTGGCGAAATGTTTATAGGTGACGAATCAGCCTAAGTGAAGTGAAGAAAGACTCCCGCACAAAATACAGCAAAAATTGCTCCAAAGAAGGTTCAGTGAATCATCTTCTGCAGGTCATCAAGAAAGCTAGGTTTGTATGAATCGCATCACAACAGAATGCCGAAAAGGTGATGATCATCCAAGTAAAAACATATTTCTTTTAATGCTTGCTCATACCACTTCAGCATCCATAAAAGTTACGCAGTTGAACAAGCTCATTGCTTCACTGAAATATTTCAGCAGTGACAATATTCAAGTGAACAATATACGCAAAGGTGCGGCATATGCATGAGAATGACTAAGGCGACAAGAGCGTAGCAGTTAGCAGTGAAAAGTTGCAGCAATGCAAGGAAGGCCGTCGAAGATTTGAGAACTGGAAGGGGTGCAAAAACGTTTGAAAGGCTTTCATTCCAGTTGTTTGACGCTGTCGACATGCGCGATCAGCTATCGCCTCGCGGGCAAATCTAGTTTATTGTTGTGCTTGCCGAATGCAAAAATTCGCATTCCATTCAACACTCATCTCAAATAGCCAACAATAAAGATTTATGCAGATTAATCTCGTCCGGATAAACATAGATCGTTGGCCTGTTCGACCGCCGCAATCTAGCGAACGGCAATCATGAACAGTCCAATATTATGATTTTTGAACCCTGTCTAAGGAGTTCTAATTTCTTTTGTCAAATATGACATTTGAGCGACAAATCGACCGAGCCCCGATCATAGTTCTCACTCTCAGCGCCACACATTGATATAACCGTGACGATACTTGCCGATGAAAAACAGCTCTCGCACTTGACGCACTCCCAATTCACCTCGAAAGGAGTCACACAAACAAATAAAGATTTAATTAGCTTAAAGTCGGTGATTCAGGCTTAAAAGACAAATTATTCGATCGTTCCTCACGCTCAACTGCTAGATGTTAGCGCTGGAATGGTCAAGCAATGAATGTTGCCTCGATCATGCTTTGCACACGTTCAACAATGCGAATTGCATTGCAGTGACAGCGCAATTGCAACGAATTGCTCATGAAAAGTTTTTTGGTAGAATCTGAAGCCAAAGCACCTTCATTAGTTGGGGTCAAGGTTTCGCATAATGAACATTGGGTAAATATGGATGTTTCTCGTATATTACCACAATTTATGCTGCAGAATGATGTGAAGTACGATGGCTCTTCTGATGGATTTTGGCGAGCACTGGTGTCGCTTTTTCATTGTAATGTCATTTTCCAAGAGAAAATACTGCTCGTCATGAAATGTTACTGCATTGGATTTCTATAATTTGATTTTGCACATTTTGAACCTACCATCGATTCGTTTGTTTGTTTGTTTGATATCACCAAAAAATCGCGTTTTTTGGAAAGCTTAGAAAAACGCGTCAAGTCTAAGAAAAATCGCATTTCTAAGTGAAACTGTTACAAAGAATATAAGGTGGGGTGGAATATAATGCAAATGAAATCAGTAATGAGCTAATCGCTTCAGCTTCATTCTAGCTTTTGAACGATCGTTTTTGGATTCATTTTCATATGCGTTTCTAATTTTTTTTATGAAGTGTTTGATAGCAGTTCACATCCTGTTGACTCACTGTGAACGTTCCTTTGCATGACCAATGAAAAGAACAAATCTGAGAACGTCATTGTGAAGGAAGATTTGCTGGCTTTCCCCACTAAGAAAAAATAAGAAAAAGACACATCTTTTTTCCAGGACTCTGATTTCAGTGAACATTTCAAACGTATACTTCTTCGATTGCCATTTCTTGTGATGACGATTTCGAAGCTCCGTTAGATCCGATTTTAAAACGGCATCTTGCTATAGCTTATAGACGTCAACTTACACCTCGACCATTTCCTGTTCCCAGAGAGCATCTAATATTGCATGCCGTTTGCACTTTCGCTGTCGAAAATTTGTGCTTCAGCGCTTTGAACTTTATGGCACATAGCATTACACTTATTTGCTGATTTTAGCAAACTTTAAATTAGAAATTATTTCATTTTCAAAACGAATCGTAAAATGGACCATTGAAATTTTGAACTTCCCAATTGGATGAGTGTTGCTACGTTATAGCTAATCAGGATTAGCCTTTATAGTAACTCCTCACAAACAGATCGGATGTCGCGAAAGCTTGCTTTAAGACTTCAAGACGGAGAAAATTTATACGCTTTTAATGAGCAATAGAGCGTGACCGAAGGATCGAAGAGTCGAAAACATAAACGTTGAGTACTTTCAAAAATATGATTTTTCACATCCATCTGTCACGTGATGAAGATCTCAGTTGAAGTCATGATTTTGAGACAGTGCTTCACGTCGATTGTTTCACTTCGGAGACAGCTTTTGGTCACATTCAACTGATTCAAATAAAGCAATCGTGAAACATGTTTTTAGCATCAACTTCAAAATGATTGCAGCACCAAGGTAATGTCTTCTGCAACCCATCATATATGATCCTTCTAAGCAACTCCTTCCCATATATGATACTCCCCGGCAACTCATTTACTTATATGATCCTGCACGACTCCATCAACAGGTGCGAGCACATTCAAGAAGATGAAAGAACACAGTACATCGCGACAAGTAACGCCAATCTGTGCATAACCTTTCGATTTGGGGTCCGCTAAAGTTGGAAAAGCAAAATTCAGAGGGTGCTGCGTACGTCGTAGTTTTCTAAAGCTTATGAACTTGCCGTTTTGTGATTCATGCTAATCCCTCAATTTCAAATTTTCAATTTTCAACAGTGCTTAAAGATAAGCGTTTCCTAGCATTATGGAGCGATATTCGAATGGTCCTGAAGCATCCATATCCATGCATCAGTCAGGTTGCAGAATAGAACTATTGTGAAGACTTCCTTCTCGAGAAATTCAGCAATATAGCGAATCACTGAAAGTCAGAACAGAAATAAAAACGATCAGCACAAAAAACGGACACGCTCCCGCTCGGGCATTCGATTTTTTTACTCGATAGCTGCCACTTTTGCTTCTATAGATAGATGATCTGCCGATGCCGCGTTCTTTACAGAGAAGCACGTCGTGGATGGATTGGCTGATTCCAGATGCCGTTGATGGTTATCGTCCCTGAGATATGTTGCTGCTGTCGTTGTCACTGCCACGGATGCTGCCGCTGCCACTGCTGGTGCTTCCTGTCGCTACTGCTGTCGGTGTGGCTTCCACTCCTGCTGCTACTACTGTGAGTCGCTCGGCCTGTTCGAAATAGTTACCTCGCGCGCTACGTACCACTCGACTTTACAAATCGCACGCACCGCGAAGGTTGGTTCGCCCGCAAAAGTATCGCAACTGTCTCGATCGACACCGAGTGCCACAACTCAAACTTGGGTAATTAACCCTTCATTACCATACCCATACAGCAACGATAATGAGATGTGATAAAATGCGAAAGTAAAGTGAGTTACGAAAATGATTGGCATGACGCTAAACCAAGGAGCAGTCCCACGTGACCCTGTTAGGATTAGGGTTTACGCTTCATGGCTACGATCGCGACTTTTATAGACATTCAACGGAAGACCTATCTTTGGATCCCATTAGTGTAAACCCCCAAGCAAGAAACATTTGAATATGATAGAAGACACATCTCGTAGTTAAGCGTAAGTAGTAAAGCATTCGAATAGCAAACTACATCACCGTCGTTTATGTCGCTGCTGAAGAACGCAGCCGCTGCCACGTCCGGTAGTCGGTTGATAAATCGTGCTGCTCCATGGGCTCGTGATCTGGGGTCTGGGTAAAAAATGCACCTATGAGACCGCCACCATTTTTACAGCTCTGGTTTCTAATTCCGAACATAAAGAGTCGTCTTATGCTAGTCTCTTTGGGTAGTTGTTACAACCTTCTATAGTTTCTCACCAAAGAGTTTCTCATAACTTTTGGTGCACCTATGTCAGTAATCGTGCTGTGCTCAGTTTTCGCTATCTCAACAGTGTCATCTATCTCCAATCTCCCCTCACTGCCTGTGTATAAACACCTGAAACGAAAATGATGTGTAGTTGTTGATAACATGATTTGTCAAAGTGTAAGTAATAAGTCATGGTCATAAGCGAAACAACCAAATGAGTAAATATGATATACAGTCTTCTTATGTTGCAGGATTCATTCATAAACATCAATAATACCAATAGGCCCTTTGTCAAATGAGAAGCATCAGCAATTTAAGAGCAACTATTTAAAGACTGAAATCTGTTTTTTGTTATCTTATAAGCTGCAGTATAACTTTCCCATACGTTTTTACCAGCTTTTAGGTCTTCCTAATTCATGCTGTCGGATATTTGTCAGAATTTGTATTATCACAAACTTCATTGACCAAACAATTACCGAACTATGTTGGACGAAGGACCTATTTCACACAAAAAAGCCTAATTTGATGGGATAAGAGTTACGTCAGGTGTACGACGCGTAACGAGGATAACTGATTTGCGAGTCTTTGGAATGTTTGTTTTATTCCCTTCGACAGCAGTCAATTCGTTTATCGTCCCCTCCCCCCCCCCCTCCCCCCCCCCTTGAATGGTGCTGTACTTATTTTGATCCTATAGGAGTTCTTTCCATCATTTGTGCAATCCGATTCTTTCTCAATTCTTTCTCAATAGCAGCAGCACCTCCGCTCTAAGCTTCCTCATATGCTTCTTTTTTTTTACATTTTTTGTTCGTTTGGAGGCTTGTTCCCAAAAATCAATCCCATCGTTTTCACAGTGGTGACACTGTTGTATCGGACGCCTCGGATACGTTTGCCTCAAGGCAAACGGCTCATTCATTGCGGGATCGGCAACGAATTTTAGAGGTCATGAGCTCATTAAGCGCAGATGCATAACACAAGCGAGTTATGACGCTCATGTTGCAAGAACTAGCCATTTAGAAGCAAAGTTATAGCTCAGTGCTGGTCGCCCCAAGTTAACAAAGTGGAGCATTAAACAAACACTACGAAGATGCGTTCAGCACATCGTATCCAAATATGATTTCTCAAAACAGTATTTAATTTCCTTTTGAGGAAGCCTTTCGTGCGCTGAAACTCCACCGATGCAGTTGAGGACTGCTCGGTGCAAAGGTGAGCACATTAAAAACTGTATTCGGACTCCCTTCCACTGAAGAGATTTTCCTAGATTTGAAATTCCCAATCGAAAATGCCACTACTAAGTTGTGAGAAATTGTTCTTTTCGGTGGTTCTTTTGCTGCTGATGCGCACTGGCATCATACATAAAATATGCTTGGCTGCATAGCACCAATCTTTCCTTTCTGACCAATATTATTTTTCACATTTTCCACCAAGCACAGGACGGTCTTATCTCCATTTATGATTTCACTGAACGATTTAATTGCACTTTTTCATCTTCGTATCTATCTGTATTGTATTTTATCTATGCGAGACGATCCTCGAAATCCTTCAGTGATTTGAACTGGCGAAGTGTATTTATTGGAACATGAGCATATATACAAAAACTCCATCAGGAAAAGAGAGGAACTAAAAAGAGACAGCCAAATCTCTCTGAAATGGAATGAAGGAGATAAAGGTGGATAGAACTAATGGGTACGTAATCATGCGGTGTACGCGTATATACAACCACAAATATATAATAGTGCATGGAGCGGGTTCCAAGAAACATATTGATGTAAATTGTACAGGACGGATAGAGCAACTGATAGCAAGTCAGGATTGGTCAGGACAGGAAGAGACGAGGTGGAAGGTTGTCCTCAAGCCTTCTCTCGAACGCTAATGTACTATGTGGTACAGCAATTATGAACGGAGGAGAATTCCGTGTAGTGCCATATCGCTGGAAAGCGAAATAGCAGCCTATCCGTCCAATTCATCAGTGCTGAGCTAGGTGATTAACCCAGTATCTGACTGCATCGCTCTTTCGAGAACAGCTTTGCGGATGTTGCAAGATGTTGTCTGCTTGGGGATGAGCTTGAGAATGAATGTACGGTGCAAACCAGCGCAAACGCTGAGAAACAAAACACTGGTTCGCTCTTTTCAAGCGTGCAAGGCAATTCGCCAAAGCGGATTCGACCGACTCACAGTACTTATTATGCATTTTCGCATTCTCGGCAAATGAAAGCTGAAGACTACATAGCCAATTTTTACGTCTTGTACTGGCGCACTTCTACAGGCGTCAACAAAAAATATTCCATGCGTTCGGCGACCACCAATTTTCAATTGTTTCTCTTTGCTAATAGTTCAAACTGATCTTCTGCAATGTGATTGCTGCAGAAATTGGAGGACCGCTTGCATAGAATGTCAATCTGGGGAAAGTATTTGAAGGAATCAAGGTGACTGTAGCCAAAGATCTTGCAGAGCATACGTGGGACTTCGTTAATTCTGCGCATCTCAAAGGTGTCATCTCCTCAAGGTGCAAACGCTTCTTGACATCTTGAGATTCACACTTCTTGTGAGCAACTCTAATGAAAAACTGCTCTGCCTTTCCCACCTCAGAGCAGCCGCACTAAAGGTTGCGATTTCAGAGTTCCCTTGCATATTCCTGCCATCGTTTTGACACTGTTGTTTCTCAGGCGCTTTATAATAATACGTAGTACGACTGCTTGTTGGTCATGAGACTTGGAATAAGCCGAATTAGATAGCGATGTTTTTACTGAGGTTTCGGCTCACTGAACCATAATCATAGTAACAAGCCTCTAATACATCACATTATATGTAGGCATCTGTACATATATACCCATGTGCGAAGGTTATGAAGTACTGAGCAAGTCACGGGAATTGACAGACAATTCGAGAAAATGTATCGGAGACAAAAAGTGGGGATTAAACTGCGGTAGCGTGGAAGAGAGTACAGAATGAGAACATCTCCACACATCCTTTTATGGAAGGGTTCAAAAGGTTAATCCCCAATTTTGCGAAGAAGTGTGACATTCCCTCGAACAAGAACTTTGATGATTCACGTTCACGCCCTTAGCGTTATGGCAGTCGACTGCAGTTTTGCCATAGGGCAATTGATATGTGATTTTGCTGCAGGTGTTTTCATGCTAAGGACGTGCTCACGAATCCGTTCGTGTAGGAACCGACCTGTCTCGCCTATATAAGTAGCGTCTTTCGGAACATTTAATGGAACAGATGAACCGTTCAACCAGCAATCACACAGTGTGTTATTCCAGCACATCACACCTTTTGATGGCTTGTAGCAAGGGCCGTCATAGAGTCTATTGTGGGGGGAGAGCAGGAGTTACAATTAGTCGGAAGGATAGGTTATGATTGCTTAGAATATCTATCAGTTCGTCTGTGAATACGACGCTAATCCAAGGACTGATGAGGGGTGCACAAGCATCTCTCGCGTGGTTTAATCGCCTAGCACGATGGCGACCGCAGCATATTTTGAAGTTCATATTATCCGAGCCTTCAACGCAGTTGTTTTTGCAACCGTTACTGATAGGTACCGATCACTTGTTTGTTGAAGACGTTTAGAGGATTAAATTTCTCAACTGAATGCCCTCTGCGTTTACGTGGTCTCGATCTTCCTGTAACGGAAGTGATGGGGGATCTAGGTGCTCATGTGAGTTCCGACCTTAGTTGGCATAATCACTGTGTTGAAGTCTCGTGGAGAGTTGCTCAAGTTGCGAACTGTATTCTGCGTCCTGTGCAATATGGTGACGTAGAAAATTATCGGAAAGCCTTCGTTGCTTACTGTCACCCCATCTTAGAATACTGTACTCAGGTTTGGTCCTTGTCTGTGAAAAAGGATATCAAAATGATTGAAAGAGTCCAACGGCGCTTTACTAAGACGGCTTTTAGGAAAGCTTTTAATAGGCCGTTCCAACCCAATTATGAGCAGCGACTTCGCATTTTTGATTTGAAACCTTTGTGGCATCGTGGAGCGCAGTTCGACTTATATTTATGTTTCAATGGCTTCACCATTGAAAGAAAAATAACGAATCGAACTGATATGCTCAATTCTTTGCTATCTGGAGCTGTTTGTCATATGACGTAGTTATGGCTGGCAATTTGTCGTGCATTAAGGGGCGCTTGGAGCAACGGGATCTGTTATATAAATATATTCAAAGCATTAAATTAGCAGCTGTTGAAGAATGAAAAAAATACTGGAGAAAATGAAGGCCAGATAGGAAGGTTCCTGTTATTTCTTTGTGAATATTAATAAACAGAGTTTGACGAAGAACAAATAGTTTTAGTTTCGAGTTCATCTAAAAGGCACCGAGCTGAGAATGCTATTTCAAGCATATCGACCCTCCTTATCGCCGATCCCATCACCTATGTGCTTACATGCGGATAATTATTGCTGAAAGTATTATGCTTGCTGCATTCGAACAATATGTGAAACACCTCTTCGACCACATAATCCACAAGCCGGTCAACATGCTTACTGTCACTGCCCGTCAATAACAGAATATATTAAATAAATAAATAGATAAGTGTATTACGTCATTGCAATGCACCATCGCAATTTGTGCACCAACCTTTGCAAAGTCGATAATCTCTCCTTACAAATGTGTTCAATTTGTCCTTTCAGTCGTCTGTTTAATCATGTTCCACTTCATCCACCACCCTTCATAGGTGTTTTAATACACCAATCACCTCATCCTGAAAACAAATATGCATTGAATGTTTCCCAACGCAATGGTCTCGATGAAAAACGTGCTGCCGCGAACGGGAGTTGCGGCAGAGTGCGCACTTCGCGAACGATGAATTATTACGAGTGGATGGTGTTCGAAAGATTCGAGCGCGCGGCCTTTATTTGACGTCTGTCCAGCCGTTTGGTTTGCATCAATCCTCAAATCTTATCGATGTAGGTATATTTAACAAAAAGTAATGGTGTATCGAGGTTTAAAAAGTTGGTGTTCTTCTGTATACAAGAAATAGTTGCTTGCTTGATCACTGTAAGCTGTGTGCAACAGGCGGAACCACTTGGCGGAGTTGAGATTCGTTGTTATTTGAGGACATCCATTGTGCTACTGATGTTAATTTTTGAAACAGTTATGCAAGTCATCATAGCAAAAACTCTATGGAACTTCGCTGTTGTTTTCATAGCTTTTTAATGTGTCCTTCAGAAGCAGCCTGCTAGGTATTGCGATTCCCTTATCATTGGAAACAATTGCAGCTAGTTCACAGAAAAAGTTACCTGGCATTTCGCAAAAAAAAAAATTGTAGTTCAAAGTTTTCCCAGTTGTGTCAAGAAGCGTCACTTCTCTTCACGATCATCTGCTGGTCAGTGGAATCCTCTTCACTGCGTGCCTCACTGAGTCGCAAAATAGTTCCTCAGTTTTATCTGCCAATCAAATAAACTGAAAGCTTTCTTGCTGGTCGACGTTGAGAGGCTAGTAGCTGAATTTGAATAGTGCAAGGTGAAACGGTATAAACCGGATATGTCATCAGGACAGCAGTATGCTCGACATTCGCCCACATCACCGGCGTTCGAATATAACATTGAGAGTTGAAGTCGGCTTATCGATCTTCAGCTCGATTGGTTCATTCGTCAGGGGGTATGGCCCCATATTGAAAATTGTCTGCTTCATTCGCTTTTGTGTGCTCTCTCGTTGTCTAACGCAACAAGGCAATCCATACTGGGTGAAACACGTCGAGTCATATTCCCATCCGACCAAATCCCGAAGAGTTAGGGGGGTGATATAAGCAACTGTCTGCCCCTCTCGCTTTTGCATACTGTTTCGCTGTCCAGTGCAACTTCCAAGATTCCCGATACACTCGCCCAAGATTTTTATATGCCATTAGAAAGGACGTCCAGTAGCGGATGAAGCAGACCAAGTATCATTCTCTTCTCATTAAACTCTGAGTAGCTATGAGGTTTCAAACGATGAATGTCTGCTTCGCTCACTTTTGCAGACACTCTTGCTGCTCAGTGCAATTTTCTGTTCCCAGTACAATTCTCATAGTTAAAGTCGCTCAAAACAGCACTAAATTCTCTATCGAATGAAGCCGGTCCCCTCCTCGAACCCTCAAACACCAAAGAGTTAGATCATGATATATGCGAAAGGTTCACTGCTTCATAACTCTTTAGTTCATGAGGCACTTTGGGTGAGCACGAATGCTGCTAGATTTGCCTCGCCGAGAGAAGTTCAAAGGTGTAAAGAACAAGCCCGGGAGTGAACTCTGTAATGGTGGGATGCAGTATGGGCATTAATTTGCATATTCGTGAGAAATTAACAAATGCTTTGAGTAGTGCTGCATATGCCCTCATGCTCGGTCCAAGTTTGGTTCAGATCGGTCGAGTGGTTAGGCAGTTATGGCCGAGCATGCGAATTCCGGGTCCTCACCGAATAGCGGTTCCGGATCGACCGATTTTTTCATTACCGCCCGAGAAAATTGCAGAAGGGGTTTCCCACAGGTCATATGCAAATTTGTGCTTGTTTTTTGGAAAAAATAATACCGCAAAAACATTTCCCAATTATTTTCATATGACATTTTCCGGATTTGTTTGCACATTCTGGATAACCACCTTAGAAATCCATATGCATTTCATAACCCCTCCACCAACTGTTATCAAAAGCAAAAAAAGATTCGTAGCCCCTGAAACATCAAAAAAGTTATGCACATTTTGCTTAAGTTTGGATTTTTCATTATTCATAAAAACTTCATGAAAATCTCAACCAATCCAGCTGGCCAACACTTCGAAGGAAGAGATCCGGCCCAGTAACTTATATTCCAAATTTCATTGGTCTAGATCAATCTTAAAGGAAGTCGTGTATCAAAGCTCAAAAAAATTGCTGTTCTTCTTTATATAATACAATATACAGAGTCTACATATGTAACAAAAACTGCCTACGTTCTTTCGCGTAGTTTTGCTAAGTTGACATTGGAGCTTCTCTAATTTCACAACGTCCTCTAACGAAAGAATGTCGAACTTGAATTCCGGAAGCATCTTGCAAGTTGGTCGTACGTAAAATTTGAAAGCCGCAGCATGAAACAAAATGTCCCGAGATTTAACAGCACTAGGAAAAAGCCGAGATGTTCGTGTGTGCGCCAGAAGGTTTTGAGTGAGCATATTCGCTAACTGGCTCATTTAAAGGAGCGGCTGTTTCGTTCATGCTGTGAACTTGTGGGAGACTTAGAAAGAAATATGAACATGAATTGTCTTTTTCGAGGTAGTTGTGGGAAAATACCTTTTTGGAGGTCACAAACAAATGTTCACGGGCGAGTGAATGTACACTTGAAGTACTTTCAGCTTGTCGATGCTTTCGTGATAAGTGAGCGACAAACAGTCTGATGTATAGTAGAGACGAATCGTTCACGCATATTGGCTTGAGGCATTCAAGTATATATTGCGAACGCAGTGAAAAATGGTCATCACACCTTCACTTACAAACTTCAGTTTGAACTGCAAGCTTCTGTCCATTGGGAGTGCCTTAATGCGTCTCAAGGGTTTTTCCCTGATGTCATATGAGCGAATTTCTCAGAGATGAAGGCATCACGTTTATCAGTGAATAATCTGCAATTGATTGCTATGTATCTTCTTTCTATGAAATTATTTCGAACAGTCTTTTCCACTGAAGATCTTTTTTATTGAGGCATTAAACAAGAGAGAGTATTGGTCGGAAGTTAAAATGATGCGCGGGTCGATTCGCATTTCTACCAGTTTTGACTCTTCATATTCTTCTCATCTTCTTGGTTCGTCTTGTTCAGTCAACACGAATCACCCGCCCATCTAAAGCGAAAAGTATGGCTTCACAGACATACAAATATGCTTTTGTTTGGTTGGCACCCACTAGGTGGGATGCGTTTTGAGTTTCTCGTCCGCCTCTGTGGTGATTTTTCGATGTTTCAGTAGCTTGTTGATTCGCATCGCGAATGGGAGACAAATTCTATGCGGTGGCTCATGGCAGGAAACCAGGCGTATATGAAGAGTGGGCTGAAGCTCAAAAACAGGTTCATACCTAATGCATCCACGATTTTTCGCTGCAGTTTCTGTCACTCTTCAGTTGTGTTGTTTCTTTCCCGATTCAACATCCTTCTATAACGTCTTTATCATTTCAGTTGTTCCTTGGAACCGAAGCTGAAGCATCTTTCAAGAATTGCTCGAGTATCTTGTGAATAAGTGACCTAAAAGCCACTTAGTAAATAGTGACCTCCAGTCTTTAGGTTAGAAATCGCTGTGGTTTGTAGAAATCGACTGCATCTTAAAGTAATCATAGTAATAACGGTATCACAGGCTTAATGATACAATTATAGTAGAGGAACAAGGCGCGTTTTTTATTTACGGCCAAAAAATAGCACATTTTTGCAAATGAAGATCTGCAAACAAGCCAGGAAGCGTAACGCGATAGTTGCGACATCATGCGAAGCATCCTGCACGAACATATATTAGCTACAGACGGAACCGCATAGTCTCTCGGTTTCCATATACCTGATAATGTTGGGACCGATATGGGTGCTAGAAGATCCTTCGTGCAGAAGGCCCCAGTTTCGTTGCGAGATTTTCCAGGTGACATTTGCACCATGAATAGAAGAAGGTGAAAGATATCTTCGCTAGGTGGCATACTTAACGTGCACGCGGATGGCATTTTCCAGAATGTTTTTTTGTCGTATTTTACTTTTGTGTACTTTTCGAAAATCTTTATTGGCAAAATTGCATAACGGGAGAATCATATGCATTTAGGGTGCTCCAGAAATTAGATCTCCAAATGACATTTTAAGGAAAAGGAGAGAGGGGAGGTGCAGTCGGTGCACGCTGACGATGACGCAAAGCTATTTCTGGAAGTTAATGTTTATTGAAGGTTTTGTATTGGATCACTTCTAAATCAGTCAAATCACCAACGAATTTTAGTGAAGTAAAATTTGGTTGGAAGGTGATGACTTTTTGAAAAAAAAAGAACAAATAAAGAATTAATGAGTTCTTGGGAGAGAGGTGCGAAAACATTTATTCGTATGGAAACATTGCAGTACCATACAAGTAATGAATGCTTCGAAACTCTATAGGCGGTGTGAGTTCTGAGGTTTCCTATGTGCTTAACATTTTTTATTTTTTATTTTTTATTTTTTGTAGATAAAGGATTTTCCACAGCCAGCATACAAGAAGTTCGCCACCAGAGATGAGGCGGAACAGTTCGTCAAGGCACGTCAGCATGAACGAGTATCAAGTTGGTTTTTGAGAACTTTATGCTGCTTCTAGCAATTTGAACGTCCTGTGGTGTGAGAGAGTGCTGAAGCTTGAAACGCTGAGTAGACGGAGCTTTAAAATTCCGAAATTTTCTGCCTGCAAAACTGCTGAAGTGAACGGCAAAGCACCGAGAACTTTTTGCAAGCAGGATGGATGCACAGAATGGGGGAGGGGGGGGGGGGGGGGGGGNGGTTGTGAGGTGGCGTTACCGACGTGGGAAATCAGTTTAGTGAACTATCAGATTCCTCCCGCTGTTTGCGGGTGAAATGTCGGTTCGGATTCTCAGAGTTTCCAAGGCAGACTCTCAAATCTAAATCGTCAGTAATGTCGTGGTTAAATGATCAACGCCATATTCAACCGAGGGCTCAAAGAAAGTCTAGTGGAATGTTTGCGGTGGAGAAATTCTTTGCTGCATTCCACGTAATAGAATCCTTGTCGAAGTTTGTGTAGGTTTCTGGCTGTCACAGATTGATGAGACAGTTTGAGCGTTGCATTGTTGTGTTGTCGCGCACAACGTTTTATTGTTTATTGCTTTCTTCGCAAAAAAATCATATTGCTCACCCACTTCAAAAGTGCTTTCATAGTTACAACTGTCAAAATCAAGAAGCCCAAATGTGCAACAACTCTGCCAGAGATTATTCGTTAGCAAGTACCATGGCTGTATTGATTGTGGGTTGTTTCTGTGTAATCCATCCCTAAAACATTCAAATCGTCAAGTCAAACGAAATGCCGAATGTTTTACGCGTTATTCTTGTGACCACTGTGGAACACAATGTGCGGTATCGAGAAAAGTGTTCATCGCTGGTCACAGTCTTCTTGAGATATATGGTTAGTCTATCGCAGTAGTAATAACCATTTGGCGGTGAACGAAACATTTTCACTATGCATGTTCCCACTCCGCTGCTTTCCACAGATAATGTTAAAATAAGAATCAAGGGCGAGTGAAGGGTCGCCGGTTCCGTTATCACCGGCAGACAGTTCTGTCATTCCCACAAAACAGTGCTTATCACTGCAGTTTCAGCTAATGTACACGATCTCCTTTCATATAATGTCGGTGTTATATGTTCATCCTGTCTCTTGGACGAAACGCCCAAAATTGCTCGATCTATTAGAGCTTCTGCGCGGAAATCTGTTGGAACCTGCAAATGAAGTTTTCGCCGCTGCAAAACAGATTCGAGATTTTCAACGATTTTGCCATTGAAAAGTGCCTCGAATTTGCACTCCACGCTTTGAAGTATAGTGACAGTAGTTGCTCGTGTTAAATAATAGTTGTGATCTGATCTTTAAAGTATTCCGTGTTCGAGCTGGTAGCCCGTCAAGAGGCACATAGTACATATATCTGTGACTTGCAGCCGAGGTAATATTGTCTACCTGCGGGACGATGCTTAGTTGTGACTGGCGGTGTGGTGTGCTCATTCATTTTCGAGGCTACTTGGATGAAGAATTCATATTTATGAAAACATTTGCCAGTAAAGACAGCGTTTTGTTTTCGCGTCTGTGTTTGTTACCTAAGTTTTTCAGTGGAAATAGACGAGTCGGCGAAGAAGTTCTATGCTATTGCGAGGGGCAGAGTGATTGGCATTTTCACGGAATTCGATGAAGTGAAGAAACATGTGAGTCAGTTATTGTCGAAAGACCATCTTTATATGCCTGATGGTTGTGGTGCGTCAGTTTGTGAGTGGCGGCATGGTCAGAATCGGGGTGATATTGAATGCAAACTCAAGCGGCCGAATTAGTGGAATAGTTTGTGAGCTTTTGAACGCCTAGTTGCTGTGTTGGAGAAAGTTGGTTTGTTAAGAAAGGGTATTTTTTGAGTGATCGATTAGCGAATAATGGGTTCGGGTTTGTAAAGATTTGACGGACCATAGGGACTCCTCGCACTAGAGCAACGTTATATTTGGAAGAAATGCTGGCAGAGCACGGAGCAGCACAGGAAAGTTGCCGTCGTTTTTTTACGTTGCGTTTTTTGCGCTTCATGTATCCACTGAATGTATATCTGAATTGCGTTTTTTGTCCGCTTAATGTTCCAGTTTATTTTCATCCATTCGTTCAACTTGCTTTATTCAGCCATAAAAAAACATAGAATTGTATGTGAAGAGACCAGCAGTACTCAAAAATGAAAACATTCAAGTGTCGTGAATGTGGTAGTGCTGACAAACAGCCGAAGCGGGGTGACACATGCTATCTACTCCTGTCAAGGGCGACAAGTCAAAATGGGCAAATTTCGCTTTGAAAGCACTGAGATTACTAGTTTCCACAATATCAGGTGATAGTTGATTCCATACCCGAATGACTCGAAAGGAAAATGAACTTAATATATCCATTTTGGTCGAAAATCTACGTTGTAGCTTAAAACGATGAAATCGGGAGCGTGTTAAATGGGGTGTACACAAAGATACTGTCGGATGGGATATCGCAGCAGCTTTTCACTGTCTTGAAGAATAAATGAAAATCAGATGCAACGTGGTAGTATTTCAAACATTTCAGGCCAAGAATCTGCAATCTTTAGTGATAGGAAGGAATGACAGAATTTAGAGAGGCGTTACGGAAAGCAGATCTTATGTATCGCCTCTGCACACTTTCAATCATTTCAGCGCCTTTACCAGTGCATGGTGACCGTATCTTAGTACAGTATTCGAGGAGAGGGCGACAGGAGACCATAGAAGCAAGTCTGTAATGTTCAATGCACGGATGTTGCAGCGAGCGTTGTATACTTTTGGGTGCTCATGAGGTTTTTATAGCTAGATTCCTACAGTGAAAAGTCCGTTTGAAATTTGAACTGAAATGCACACCTAGGTCCTCCGATTATTTCTTGAGCGCAAAACTTATTCCCATTTAAGCATAGTCAAATAGCTATAAAAGCTACTGATGTTGAAGGTTTATGCGAAAGAGACTACTTTTTTCTTCCTTTTGCCAAGTATGCGGCTAACGTTCTAGGTATATAATGCCCTTCTGAAGCTCGCAAGAATCTACAGCAGGGTCGTTAAGTGAGCAATAAATTTTAAGGTCGTCCGCAAATGGCCTGCATGCACTCGACAAACCATCGGATAAATCATTTACGTGAATAAAGAAGAGTAAAGGGCCATGTATGCTCCCTTGTGGAATTCCTCTAGTAATAATGTGAGACTGTGAGACATTCACCAATTCTACCATAAACGCTGAGATAAAAAAAATCTCAACCATTCCAAAAGTTCACCGGATATCCCATAACCATTTAATCACCAGTTTTTGATGGCAGACAGTATCAAAGGCTCTGTTGTAATCAATGTAAACAACCTCAACCTGCTGGTTTTTATTTACCGCGGAGTACCAGTCATGAAAGCAAGATATTAGCTAAGGTAGCGTGGACTTCCCAGGCAGAAATCCATATTGAGCAGAACTGATCAATGCGTTTGAATCGAAATGGGACAAAATATTGTCTTTAACGGTAATTTTCGAGACTTTACGTATTGATGAAGTTAGGCTGATGGGGCGATAATTTTGCATCCTGTTTGTTGGACTTTTTTTTGAAATATAGGTGTCACAATAGCCGTCTTCCATTTCGATGCTAAGGAACCACTGACCAAACTGTGATTGAATGGGTAGCATAAACCTTCAGAGGCCCGCTTAATAAAGTACGAAGTACCGAGCGTGGGGTCAAAGAGATCTTATCGCTGAACTTTCTAATAGCTGCGGTGACCACATCAGCCAAGAGAAACCCAATATAATTTTTTATCAGATCTTACAGGAAAGACAGGTGCCTCATTATCGTCAGTGGTGAATACTTCAGAAAAGTAATTTGCAAACATTTCACATTTCCCCTGTTCAGTACTGATGATCAAATTATTTTCAGTTTTTAAGGCACAAATATCTGTTCGAGTGGTGAGTGTCCCATTCATATATCTGAAGAATGATTTTTTGTTGCTGGAGCACATAAGGCGCTTTTCTCGGTTTTTTGCAAATTTTGAGCACTCTTTCTCAAAGCCCTTTGCACACTTTTCAAAAGCTGCCAAGTCCCCAGGAAGGAGCCGGTCACGCCAAACAAAATGCTTTTCGGCAGCCAAACGTTGCAAGTGAGGAGGATATATTTTGGTATCGACGCCGTCTTTCGCAGAAGTGTGCAGCTTTCAATCACAAGAAATACAAATGATAGAAAACCCTCGTAGATTTCATCAATATTGTGGTGCTCATGGAAATAGCTATCGCAATCAAAATTTAAGTAGATCAGAGGGATGCTTCTTTCACGGGTAGCTTCGAAGTAAATATCACAGTGATTGCTACTAGAAAAATTTGGAAGGAGTTCTAATTCCGAAACCAGTGTGCGCTCATTGCCTAAAGGACCGTCCAGCGTATGGCTGCCGTGGGCGGGGTCAGAAATCAGATTTAGAAGATCAGAATTCGTAAGAAAACGATCAGACGTGCTTGTCGAGTGCAAGTCAGGCTCCTTTGGGGTCAGCGGATAATTGAAGTCACCAGCAACAACCGACGGATATTCCACTGCGCACCACTCAGAAATCTTTTCCAGCAATTCGGCGGAGTCTTCAATGTTCACACTAGGCTATTGATAGACTGCAATTGAGCGAAAGCAGAAGCCGTTTTATAAATGAAGCGAACAAGCCGCACAAAAGAATTCAAATGCCTTTAACTCTGCTCCCACATAAGAAATTCGCTTCTTGGCGAAAATGGCCACATTCCACTAATTCAGAGCAGCGGTCAATGAGTAATTTATCGTTTCCCATAGGTGCTTGCACATACAGCTCCGTTTTCTTCACCATCAATGAATCGTCTGGACAGATGATGAAGCGACTTGGCAAATGAATGCTAGAACGAAATGCGTGGTCAGGGAGCTTTAACTCATCCACATAACTAAAACGCAATCCGCGATGGTGGCAGCGCAAAGTGGAGGAAGACGAAAATGTAACGTTAAAAAAAATCCTCTAACTTCTTCCCTGTGTGCTTCAAAGATGTCTGTGAGAAGAAATGGCAAAAGCTTTGGAACAGCGCGTAGGGTTCGCAAACAACTGCCATGTTGCCTGTGATAGAAGCCTTGAACGAACTAGTCAACCGCTTTGTGGGGAATGCTAATCTGTAAAGGCTAGAAAGGGCGTAGTTTTTCAATCCAGCGGGAGTTTAATTTAATGCCAAAGAAAGAGAAACACTTCGTCCCTGTGAGAAATTTTGATTGGAAACATGTGTGTTGCTTTTATAAAGTGTGTCTTCAAAGCTCATTGATCTCTCCTAACTAAAAACAAACATTAAGAATAAACATTTTGGTTGGTAAGGTTGCAAGCGCAAAGGCATCCTATGCTCGATATTACATGAGTGGGAGGTGAAGACTAGATTGCTTGAGAAAGGTCAACATTACTGGATAAAAACGGATTGGCGGTGGTTAAGCCTTCGGGCGTCGCCGATTCGTCCTTTCATATGCGAAAAGTTTGGAGACTTAGTACAGGCTACAATAATTTTGGGGAACTTCGAGGTGGAGCAAGAAGAGATAGCTTGCTGGAAAAATTATTTAATGGGATGTTTTCTGTTCAGACATGGTACGTGATTAGCACAGGTAGGAAGCAAAATCGAGGGGATTTGAGAAACCGAATAATTTTATTGTCGTGCACAGAATTATGCTTGGTACGGTACTGTAGTACTTGAGAAGCGAACCGCAGTGGCACGGAAAAAGGTATCACTCAGATAGCGGCAAATAATGAAGTGAATATTATATGTGACGATTATGGGCGAGCAAATCACGTATTGCTGACGTGCCACTTTTGTTGACTTCATTCTAAAATCTGACTAATGAAAACACGACTGCTGTTGGTGCTATGCTATGTTAATTAATTCTGTTCCAGATTTGAGATAGGCACCCATCAACGAAGTTCCTAATGAATAGGAGTAATAAAACGAATGGTTTAAGTGTTGTATCAGGTCAGCGTAATCCGTCGAAGTTTTCAGATAGCCGATTACCCACAGCCAATGTACAAGAAATTCGATGATCTAGCTGAGGCGAAGGAGTATTTCAGAAAGTACAGCAGTGTTGAAGATATCGCAGGTTAGATATTAAGTAACAGATTACAGCAATAGGTGACTGATGTTAGATAAGGGAATGGAAGAGAATGGGGATGTGCACGTCTTTGTGACCGTGTGAATCGTGATTAACTTCCATCTGAAGACATACATTATTCGTAACCAGGTAAGGCACGACTCATGGCCACTTTTCGTGCAGTCTTGAACTGCAACGACCGCTCAGCTGATGAAACTGGTGCTGTATTTAAGTGTGTGGGTGAGCTGGGCTTGCACTAATCGAGAGTTTGCTTGCCGAGAACAACTGTTTACATATTATTACAGTTTGCCATACGAATTAGGCCCAACAGAGTTAGGGTACTTTAATCGTGCATTCATTTTTTATTGCAGAAAATTTGGAGATCGGAAGAACAAACGATGACTCGGAGCCAGGAAAGAAGGAAAAAGAAGAAAAGGAGTCTCACGCAAAAGAGGATGAGAAAGACAAGAACAAACCGAAAGACAAGGATGAGTCCAAGGCATTATAATTGCTTATTTTAAATTTGTGGTGTTTTTTTTTTTTTTTTTTTTTTTTTTTAGAGAGACATTGCTACTGCTCTTTTTTGGCATGTCTATCTGGTTACCTGCTTAGCCGCAGGCGTATTACTGTCTAGAAGTCCACTTCGTCAACTGAAACTAAATTTGTTTCCCATTCGCTTCGAATGGGACAACCTAGCCTATTCTTCTTCACTACATCAAATTTTTTCTTCCCCTCTTCATCTTGCCCTTCTATAATCCTCCAAGTTTTACTACTTTATTGAAGTCGTCGGACCTTTATATGTCGTGGTCTTTCAAAAATGGGGGGCAATTTTCTCGGTATGCGCCATTCAGCACTGCAAATGAGTTTACTATATATCAGTATCTTAAAAAGACTTCATGCTGTATACCTACTTTCTAAACTTGAGTAGTCTCGTGACTTTCGAAAATAGAGGGACATTCTTCAGAGCGTTTCATCCAGAAATTCGGGTCCCTTGAAGTTGTGTAGATACCGTCCAATGCAATTTAACTCTCGTCTTCACATTTTCACCGTTCTTTTCGAACGAAGGCATCTTAGCAGATCTGTTGTTCCGTTTACCTTACGACCACCGTCTGGTTCACACCAGCATACTTGTCCAGTTCGTCCTGTTATTCATATTCTTCGCATATCTTTACTGTTTTTCACGATCCGATTCTGTTAGCTTGGTCAA
The DNA here is from genome assembly GCA_022844705.1 of Toxascaris leonina. Taxonomy (NCBI): domain Eukaryota; kingdom Metazoa; phylum Nematoda; class Chromadorea; order Rhabditida; family Ascarididae; genus Toxascaris; species Toxascaris leonina. The sequence continues at coordinate 28,503 of JAARMF010001476.1, forward strand.
CCATTTACGGCACCTACAACATCGCCTGCGAAACGCTGTGGGATAGAATTCTTTTCTATTCGATTTAAGCACTCTTAGAGAAATGTAGCGCCATGCATTTGTCGAAAGCCACCTGACGGTTCTTGTGCCTCTTTAAGTGATCCTCGTCGTTCATTCTCATTGATAGCGACCTTCCTAAATATACGGAGCTTTGTACCCTTTCTTGACGATTCGCCGTCACAGTTGTTATTGCCGCGTTGATCTTCGACTTCATCTTTTACCAGTCTCTTATAAATATACATTCGCTAAAGCTGTGCGACGTCAACACTACATCGTCGTCGAAACGCAAATTAGATAACTCGTGGCCATTAATGCTGAGACCATTGTGATCCTGCCGGAATGGGTTGAACGCAATCTGCAAACAGACAAACAAAGTCGACGAGAGCAGATTCTGCGTTAGGAGTGATCGATCTCTTGATTTTCGTTAGTTGCGCCTCCGCTTCCAGTGCTTCGTTCCTTGCTCTTTGCATTTTTTTTCTTTTTTTTTTCTTTTTTTTTGTGATTTTATCGATGGGCTTCGTATGATGATTCTTTTTGTCCACTTGAAATTCCTTGCATAGCTGTCGTGTTCAATTTTACTGGAAGAACTTTTTTCTTTGCATACGCATCCCTACACAAAATATGCTGGAGTTTGCTGGCTGATTTGTGATAGCTTATGTTGGCTTTGTCATAATTTATTTCGAGAATTGCACTCCTGCTAAGATCCCCTCCGTTGATGCCATATGCTCGTTACCGAATTGCTCCTCATTGGCATAAGCAGGAACTTGCTTGATGATTTTGTCTTCTTTCTGTGTCGAGGATGCTCGTACTCACTGCGGTGGAAAAAAATGGCGCTGTTTTAGACCTCATCATCAGATGGTCGTTGCTGGAACAAAATCACTTCAGCACAATCACCAGCCGGAACGTGGACGTCTGACTCACCAAGATGGATTCCGTTTCATTCTTCACGTCTCTACTTGGACTGTCCCATGGCCATTTTCTTCTGAGATTCGTACGGAACATTGTTTTGCTTTCTTCACAGGAATCTGCAAGCACTTACCTACGTTTATTTTGGTAGTGTGTTGCAATTCATAATTAGTATACCACATCTTGGTTGCCTCATTCCGAATTGGGTATTCCACTCGCTCGCCTAGAATGTTGCCGAGCCATTCTCGCTCCGACTTTTGCCGCTGCCTCGTTAAAAAATGCTATCATGTGTTGTCAGCATAGCACGTGCGTACCACTTCATCTTTGATTACTTGGAGGTTCAGTCTCCTGCTCACATTCAGCAGGAACTCGAAAGAACGGAGCGGAAGATCGTGATCTAACGAACCACCCCCCTCCCCTGCCCTTCCCCTCTCCCCTATCACGTCGATGCATATCATCTTTATGGCATGTAATGTTGTTAGGAATAGATGTTTCTGTTGCGAGAATAAGAGGAATGAAAAGAGAATTTGCAGGAGAAGGTATATTACGCGGTAGCGCGCGGCCACAAGCCGGGTGTGTATGAGACGTGGGCAGAGTGTCAGGAACAGACGAAGGACTTCAAGGGCGCCAAGTTCAAGAAATTCATGGACGAGGAAGAAGCGAAATTATTCGCTGAAGGCAAGACGTTGAAGCAGATTGGTACATCGTCTTTTTTTTAATTTCACACTTTTTGGGGCTATCTGAAGAGGGAGCAAATGGTTTAAGGGGCAAGGTTTCATAAGCGGTGAGACGTTTGCATCTGTTATTCTCACAAATCGTTCCAAATTGACAAATCGCTAGCCAGTTGAAATCTCGCCCAGAAGTGAAGTAATTGGATTTTCGGGAGCGCCGTCCAATAAGGAATCAAGTGAGGCGTTATGATTGAGTGAGATGTTTCCGTGCTAAGCATTGCTGTTCTATTAATTGATTCTCCGATCACCGGATTTACCTCATTATACGCTCATTACTTGCCTTTTACAAATTTGCTTCCCCTGAATAGTGCACTTGTGAATTCCATCCACTTCCTTTTCCCGGTTTGTTTGCTTCTCATCCTTTTCAATTTCATGTAATTTGATCGATTTACGACTTTCTTCTTCCTCATCCCCCTATATAGAAACTTTTTTTTAATTAAAGCTGTGTTCTTTGACGGGTTTTTGCCTTTAGTATCTCTCGTTCTGAGTGCGGAGGATTTCTTCTACCCTTGTTTCTGCATGAAGGAAATTTGAACAAATCGCCATCTATTGATGCCAGGCTGGCCTTGTTCGCACAGCGTTGACTTAGCCAGTTAATTTCTTCTTAATCGCTGGATGGCAAATTTCACCTGCACGATAGATGGCCGGCGTCACCAATATTCGTTCGCCTCAAGATACCTCAGATTTAGGTAATTATATGTTTGTTGAAGCAAAACGATGACACAGCACCACAAAACAACATCAGCACAGCAGTATCCTGTTTATTCAACATTGTTGAATACACCTACATTTAGCCTAGCACCATGCTGCATGACTACTGAAGATTCATTTGCAGCACCTAAAATTGCTTTTGTATGATGGAGTCGCGCGAGGTGCCTTGCTTATAATCGTGCAGATTGATCATCTATACTTATATTTCTTAAGTATGTTCCTACTCGACGTCTCAATTAAGTGCAGCCGTGAGCTGCGCATAGGACCAGAATGGAGCTGATGAAAACATAGAGACCTTTATGATGATTGTGTAGATACTGGTAACGATTTTCGTATAATGGCGGCAGGGACCTTCGGCAACTTTTTATAGGTCTTCAACACAAATGTCAGACTGTTTTCATCCCACTCAGTAACCCATTATTCCAAAAGCGGTGTGCTATAGACGTTCTCTCACGGTGACTTTCGCGACAGCCACCTCCCTCGCCGTCGCTCTTCCTCCTACCCACTCCTACCCC
>JAARMF010001476.1:31637-42170 GCA_022844705.1 Toxascaris leonina
CCCCCCCCCCCACCATTTGATTTCCCTTGTATTTGGTAAGCACTTTGCACACTACATTTTGCTCCTTAACTTTCCTTATTCTTGGTAGCGTGTGGCAGCGAAGTGCTGTTATTTTGTTTTGCCTTGCAACTTTAAACGTGAAAATGCTCACCATCGTTTACCCACTTGCTTACAAAAAGTTTCCTCTGTTTATATTTATGAACAAACAAATAGCAGTTTGAGCATACATTGAGTTGGATATATTTGCAGAGGAGCGCAAACGTGCACACGAGGAGGATGCCGAAGAAGAGGGAACAAGTAAGAAGAAATCGGCTAGAGAGAACCTGAACGCATGAGCTCCTCCATGGGCGATTGCTTGATATCACTGTTTTTGGCTCAATGGTTTTGTTTGTCTCTCGCAATTGGGTCTCTTTGCTGTCTGCCCCTCGCTTCTAAAAGCCTTCTTAAGGATGTTAGCTGGATGTGCCACATGCCGCAATAAAACATCAGTTAGTGGTATTTGGTGCATCTGTGTCATATTCGTTGTTGATATTGGGTAGTGAAGTGGCTGATACGTGGTTAATATGAGGGATTGATGGGATTCGTGGTGCTATACGGATGGTTTACTGCACCAAAGATATATGTGGAAAAAAGTGCTTCGGAACGCCTTTCTGTGATCTGAAGAGTTGTAAGGGCAGCATTAAGAAAGAAAAGAACACAGGAGTGGTTGTTGCAGAAAGACTGAGGATAGGAAGTGGGGAAACACTGCACGGTAATGAATTGTGAGGAAGTGCTGTTAATGGAGTGAGAAGTCCTCGTGCCTTATAGGAATGCTTTTGGGAGAAACGTTCCTGTGAACATCTCTTGTTTGGAGCTGCATTTATATACCGTTTTATTCTTGGGAAGTGCGCTGTTCAGTTGTCCTATAATATTCTGTTGTCGCCATTCTTGTATGCATCATAGGTGCTTCCGTGGCTTTACTACGTTCTTCTTAATTATACTTCATGATTCAGTCGATTTCGACTTGCTGTGTTAATTTTATTCTCACATTTCAACACTTAAAGTAGTTTTCGTTCCAGTTCATATCATATGTCAAAAAAGTTTGAGTACTTGGAACAGCGTTCGTGATTCGTGGTTATCAAGCCGGTATGCAGCATTTTTGCGAGGGGAAAGGGGAATCAAGGAGAAATTTCTGTGGAAGTTGGAGAGAAGCGATTATTTTGGTGGTACTCCAAATTGGGTAATGGAAATTTTGCTTCTTGGATTCCCTTACTTTCCTAAAAGGTTTTATCCTGAATAGAGGAAATTCCTCGCATTTCACATCTCCCTGATTATAAATCCAATGCTGATTGAATAGGAAGAAAGAACTGACGACATGGATACTTTGCTGGGAGGTAGAAGAGGTTAAGATTCGCCATCGATTGATGATAGGGGTGATGCCAAACGTGGACACATTCGATCAAACTACAAAAGAACTCTGTTTGACCGATATATGCAGTCGACGGTTCCGACGGGAGGAGAGAAAGTTTTTGAAATCGTCAGTACTTTGGAAGGAAGGTGGTCTGAGCAAAGGCAGGTGAAAAGAAATACCAGAAGAGCTTGCTTAATATGCAGTTTTGAGTTCCGTTCGCCTAACCAACCAGTTCAACAGGTTACCACTAAAGGCAAAGTGTGCAAAATATCGTCTTCATGTACTAATCAGAACTGGTTCTCCACACAAGGCTCGTTCTTCTGCAGTGGTTTAAGCGGCTTCTGTGAAGAAAGGGTTGGCATATCGTCAGCGAAGTGCGAGGTGTGGGTTAAGTTGCAGGCTCCTTATCAAAGAGATGGAGTGAGGCATTACAGTATTTGGCACCAGTTCGGTGCACTTTATGGTAGTCGTGTGAATGACGGGTTGTTTTGAAAAAACTGTGAGAACTGCTTCTTTTAGCTTCGTGCAACAGTAGTATGATTTGGGCGAGTATGAAATAAGGGATGTGAATGAGTCCGGTCTCGCCTTTGGTAGTCATTGCCAAGGCGTTGTGAGAGGTATGTGTGATGCGTGGTAGTCGGCGTTTTATGTGACGACTGTTAACGAATGAGAGGTAGCGTTTAGGCAATTGTTGAGGGTTATATTCCCAGTCGCACGTAGTCGTTACTGACTAGCTGTTTTCTTCCAGCTTTTGTTCTCATATGCTTTATTCATAATTGGTGGAAGGGAGAGCAGCATTTAGCGCTTTTGGCTGTTTGGAGTAGTCGGGAGGAAGGGAATGGTTGGAATTTTTGGAATAAGTTTCTGACAACATTAATGAAGGGGCGGAGCATTTTTTTAGCATATTTAACTCTGAGTGGAGCGGTATTGCCTGCTAGATGTTTGCAGCATTTCAAAAGTAGAGATCGCAAGGATCGAGGATGAGGGAGAAAAAAGAGTGACTGAGGGAAATTGCGAATAAGAATACCATGATCTGCTAATGAGCGCAGATTTTTCCTACTATCACTATTCATTAGTTTGCGGGATTGGCGATCGCTATTATGCTATGATTATAGAATAATTGGAGAGGATTATCAGCCATATTTCGTTTTAACTCGTCCGCTTGAAGCGCTCGAGAGTATTGCTTGTAATGTTCAATGTGGAAATAGCAATGACTCGTTGTGTGTGTTTGCTGTTGTTGGTAGTAGACATGTTTCTGAGGGCCGAGCTACGATTTCGTTATTTAAGAAATGAGTGTTTAGGAAAGAAGTAGTAGGGAATTGGTCGAACTGAACAGTTTTACAAGCTGAGAGGAGGGATGAGGGGATGGGAGTTTACGACATAGTCGTATGGGAAAGCGGGATGCCTGTGTGGCCTGTGTCGTAACCCCACCACATGGCCAATCAACGTTCAGTACCCCACCGCGGCTGTTTATAGATAGGTTGGCGCAGTTGCTGTCGGCCAATTGTTAAGGCAGTGTCATGAAAGGTTACGTGGCATATTGCTTGTCGTACTTAGTGCATGAATGAGGTGAACGGTTGACTGCAGACATCACCAGTCGACATTTTCTGGAAATATGCTCGTGAAGGAAATGCTGAGGAGAGGAATTATTGTGGAGCCTACACGCGTCGTTTCGGCTCTGACTCGGTCACTCACGGTAGGACGTGGTAAGATTACTAGGAAAGAGGTGACCGTATGACCGATGAGCAGGGCCACGAGTATCACCATCGCCCAGCACTGCGTGTTTTTTATTTATTTATAGTGTGCTGTATGGCCTGGTTGCTTCCTCATGAGGCAGTAAAGTGCATCAGTGGATAAATCCTTAAATCGCGAAAGTCGTGCTCTCAAATTTTTAAGGGACCTGTAATCTCAAAAAGCTTTGAGTGTATGTGGTGACGAAACACTGTCTGTGGTCGTTTCGTTCTAATAGCTCTCCGTCCATTCATTTTCGCCTGCTGTCGATGGCATCGGGCTTCCGCGATAGCTGTTCCTAAGTATCGAACGTCATTCACTCTATGAATATCGCACCACATTCTTCATCAATATGCAACAGTCTATATGCAAACGTGCTACTCTCGCTAAGCAACGTTTCGACCCAAAGGAATATGCATAAAGCAGTGCAACGATAGCATCCTAGAAACCGCAATTAAGCACTAAGATGTTTGCAAATATGGTGGTGTTGCGATCACAGCAAATATTGTATATTTTCATGGGAATTTTTTCTGTTGCGGGGAGAAGTGGTGCAAGGCGGAGCTGATCATGAGCCAAAGAGGGTGGTGGTGTTTCTTAGATGTAGAGACAAGAAGTGATGTATGTGAGGCAGAAATAGGAAACGAGAGCACTTGAAAATCCAGCTGTCATTTGTTATCCGCACTCTCGTCTATTTTTGAATGCTGTCGGGTATGTTGTTCAGTAACTTGCGCTGCTTAATCAACATCCGAAATAGCGCGAAATGTTATCCAAATGTACTTGTGGTCGACAGACGTTGTTTGCAGGTTGTCTGAGCTTTGGACACTTATTGAATTATTTACGGCGGGGTTGAAGGCAGATATACGCCAGCCAGATGGATGGATGCCGTTCGCACTTTATTAGGACATTTGTTTTTAGCTTTGTCTAATCGCTCTGAGTGCCTTACCGAGTGCTTTGGAAGCGTTTGTTGTCGTCATTTGCGTGAGCGATTTTTCAATCTTTATTTGGCAGTTAGTATCGGGTTTCGTTCCGGTGTATGATTTTAGGTCCATGCAGACTTTCATATCTTTCAACTTCCTCTTCTACCACCACCATCATCCTCATACCCAACCACCACCATCCCCTCTTCAACTGCCAACACCTCCCCGCGAATTCTTTGCGAATTCTTGCGGAAGTGTCCTCTGAATGTGTTCTCGCGAATTCTTGCGGAAGTGTCCTCTGAGATGGCTGCTGCATAGTGGATAGTGAATGGCTGCTGCGATGTCCCGTTCGATAGCATCTTTGCATATACCCCATTCAACATGCGCTCCCGATTTCATCGTTTTCAGCTACAACGTAGATTTTCGACCAAAACGGGTATATTAAGCTCGTTTATTTTTCGAGCCATTTGCGTATGGAATCAACTACCAGCTGACATTGTGGAAGCTAGTAATCTCACTACTTTGAAAGCGAAATTAGCTCAGTTTGACTTGTCGTCCCTGAGGGGAGTTGACAGCCGGCCAGTATGCTGTTAATATGCGTATCATCTCGGTTCAGCTTTTTGTCAGCACCACCACATTCGCGATACTTGAATGCTTTCATTTTGAATATCGTCAATTTCTCCACATACCATTGTATATTTCTTTGTGGTTAAATAAAGCAATTTGAATGAATGAATGAATGAATGAGATAGTATGAAACATTGACGGTCTCTCTGCTTTGAAACATTCAGTGATATCTGCTTTCCCTTCCCCTCCTCCCTTCGCCTTCCCCTTCCCTCTTCAAGCGAACAGAATTCGTCACCATTTGACTGCTCAAAAAATTACAAGAAACAATCCTGTCTTTCCAAACGCTGTAATGTCTATGAATGCCTATGAAGTGGATGGATAAGGGGAGGTGGGAAGAGTTGTTGTTTCTGTCGGAATTGTCCGGAATCTGAATACAGCAAAAAACATAAAAGCTATAAGCATTAGAGAGTTTCAGGCGAAAACATTATTGCGAAAATGGAAGTGTTGTGAAAATAAGGTTTAAAGAGAGGAGAAAGATGAAGTTAAAGAAAGATGAACTATCTCAGTGAGCAGGATGACATAGAAGTCAGAGTTTGGGAGTGCCATGCACTGGCCGAATTTTAAATCGTCATTCACTGGAGAATGGAAGTGAAGGATTGGAAGGAAGCCAGCAGACTTGTGCTCGGGTAATCAAGTTGACCGAAAAATAAACATTCGCGTAACATATTTTATACAAATCACAAAAACCGACGCTTCGCAATCGACTCACTCGAATTCGGTCAATACGTTTTTATAGTGGGCGATGTTGTAGAGAATATAGCGTGAGTGTAGCAGACTTCCTAATCACGTCTCAGTATGGTATTACTTTGCAACCTACTGTAGATTGCAACCGAGTTGCGATCAGTGGTTCTGAAGGGCCATTTATGAAAAGAGTTACTTTCGAATTAAAAATAGGAACTTCTGAGCAAATTTTTTCAGCTCATGTTGCACAGTTTTGATAGATAATTGCAACTATCTGCATCGCTATCACACCAGCACTGCAGCTACACAAGATTTCATTTTACATTTTATAATAAAATTTTTAGCAACACTGTGCCGGGATGAGACCTTCTTTCTTACAACTATGCAACGCAGTAGTTGGCAACTGAACAAGGACCTACACCTCAGACATATAAGTAGAATGTCGACCCCGTGAAGGAGGAAACAACTATCCAATACGACCAAATCATGAAGGTGAGATGACCTACGTAGAGAATCAAGGTTATTTCGGCGTCAGCCTTAAGCTCGGTTGAAATTTTTAATCCCGCCTGGAAACTCCGAATAAACTAAACACTAGCGTGGTTGAGTAAGGAAGGGGATTCCCCCATTTTCCTTTTTGGAGACGCACAAAAGAAAGCGGGACCTCAATCTCCTCTCCATACTATATTGTCCTCAGTAGCCCAAGCAGAGACGCAAGTTGCTTGTGGAAACTTCTTGCCTTTTCTTGTCTGATTAATGCGTAACTATGAGAACTGTCCTTATACTCCTCATGACGCCGCTTTCCCCGTTGGACTCTTCGCATGCCGACCTGCATTCGATTAGCTCTTCCCACAAATTATTTTCTACAGATTGTTCTGCGACGAATGTTCATGGCTTGTTCTTTTCTTTTTTTTCATGAGTATTCCGGCGTTCTTTTGAATCCTTTTGGGCTCTCTCCAGTTCGTTTATCTTGAGCGTGTACAGATATGCGTTCGACTTGTGGTGATCGTTCGTTTTGTACGTTTTGCGCCGTCCTCTTCTTTTGGTGCAATGGGGGGTAGAAGAAATTTCGCCAGAAGTTTCTGTTTTTCATTCATAAATAACTCTTTTCATAAATGGCCCTTCAGAACCATTGTTCATCATAATCCATTGATTTATTTCGTTTAGCATTGGAAAAACTTTTTATGTTTTAATTCATTGGCCCATTTCGCCAGTGATCGACGTTGAAGGTTAGTTCTATTCAGCGAACAGTGCGAAAGCTTTGATCGTCTATTGGTCGTGCTTGAGCGTTGATCGACGTGACAACGCCTTACACTGCTAAACGGAGATTAGTGTATCCCCGCTACTGAGCTTTTGCATTTGTTTCGTCTGGTATGAAATATGCGCTTATGTAGAGCAATCCATTTCGTACGAATTTTTTGATGACGGGTAGGCATCATGCAGTCGAACTAATCGAGACTGTGCCTGGTCATACCATCCTCCCCTTCCCCCTCCCCTTCTTCCCTCTCTATGCGTTCATTCGCGCCTGCACACCTGCGAAAGGAATTCCGATCTGTGAAGAACGTCTGATGTTGGAATTGTCGATGACCATTTCCACCAGCATCTAGGCACCTTCGAAAAGAACGACTTTAAATTCCACGGTGGCTGAATTTCCATTTCCGTTCGGTAATCGTTGAAGGGAATCCGTAAACTTCGCTACCTTTCAAGTTTTCGAGTAGGAGAGACATGCGTGGGCCAGGAACTCCCAAAACTCCAATTGTGCCGCATAGGTATCAGGCAAATAATCTTTTTACGTCCTTTCCAAAAGTGCACGCGGTAAGCATCAGCGGATGGGTTTGTCTCGACTCAACATAACAATGAGGCAGCGATGACGTCGTCTATAAGCTATGAGGATTCTATGAGGATTCAATTGTTCGAATTGGCTAAAACTGTTAAAATGTCGCTTTAAAACGTCGATCCGACTAGATGCCGCAGTGGTCGTCGGTGGATATATTTTATTACGTTCTAGAAGTCGAAGATATCAGAGATACAGCGAGTACTCCTCAAATTTTCAAGTTTTTTTCTGTAAGCGTAACTCAGGTATTCGGATCCGCCATCGAGGATTTCCGACGTTACCCGTCCTTCGCATTTTCAATAGCTTATGACGATATCTGGGTTCCTATGACTAATGGATCACACGTTTAACTGTAGCTCTTCTCACGGTGATATAAAACGGCTGGGAAACACGTTTGTCTTCCGCTAGATAATGTTTCATACTACTCAGCCATTAAATGATGACTGAAAAATTGGTCTCGCGAGTGGGCATTGCAGTGAAATTACTCGTAACCGTAGCTGAAGCCTCACGCTTCTGCAAAATGCAAATTTGCTCTCACGGATAACTTTCGTTCCCTTCTCCCGACCAGCGCTCACCTTGAGGGTACTGTTTACAATACCCCTACGCGCTTCGCTTTTCTTCCCAACGATTCATTTTATTTCCAATGAATACAACAAGAGGAGTGATGAAATACGAAAAACGACTGCAAAACAAGAGTTGAAACAAAAGAATTGGAAAAAGACATTACTCATGAAAGCAGTTGCAAAACTCTGCGATTTAACTTTTAGGATTCGTCCATGGTAGTCGGACCTTCAGAGTTCTCACCGTTTTCGCAGAACGAATGTGCAGCGTCGATGAATCCATAAACAGATGACGCCGTTTACGCCTCAGGTGAGGTCGCAGATTCTAAATAACTAACACAGCACGGACTGCCGCTCTTCCGGATGCGAATTAAAAGCGCTCATTATATGTCTAGGAGACTCTTTTTGTGAGTTCATCCTGCAACGAATAACGTCAGGAGATAGAATGGTGCAGGGACCCTATATGTCGTAGGTTCATAGCAACACATCTTACGTGCACAAATATAAACATAAATACATCCTGAATGGCGAAGATAGTGTCATCCAAGTCGGTCGACGTCTTGCTCTAACAGCTAAAAAATAAAAAAATATTGATGTGGAGTGAAAAAATCCCATTTAAAAAAATCGCAAAAAATTCGCACAGTCGTATACTTGCTGCAATCGTCTGAGTCAATCATCACCAATGATGCCTGAAATATCTCGGCACAACGTGATGCTCATAAAATCATGTTTCTCGTTTATGTAGCGGAGAGCTCATGGGGCTTTTTTCAAAGCATCGGTAAAGCGCAAAAAATGTGACTTAACCAGAGCAACGTCGTTGAATTTTTTTCAGTCAAAAAGTTCAGGCAGTGGAAATTCCTGATCTACCTCAGCAGTTTCATCGTCAAGGTATTCCTTCTCAACGTCAGACCTCACTTCGGATAACAGAACTTCGCTGAAGTGAAAAATGATTCAAGATGAGTCCTGTCTAGGGAGGCTTACTAAGGCGATCTACCTCGAGGGGGTTGCACATGTGGAAGAAGTAGTGAATTGCAACCGGCGAGTTTCCATTTCAAAAAAGGGAGTAAAATGGAGTGTCAGGGGTTTACGTCAATATCGTTCTTCACGACCACCTTCGCCTCAGAAAGGTATCGGGGAATTGGGGCCGAGAAACCTTCCTTCCTCACCGCAGAAGTTAGTTCTAGTGGTTCAGCCTCAAGAGATATCAAAGGTGTTGAAAACAGTGGAGATTTCCTCGACGAAAGCGTAACTGCTGACGAGGCTTTTATTTTGCACGGTCCGGAAAGTTTTATTTAGCATGATCCGGAATCAAAACGAATCTGCAGCAAATGGAGATATAGTAGTTCACTGGAGGAGCCTGCAACTAGGGAGTTTTTGCGGCCACCCCTTGAGATAATGAAAAGGCTTTTAATCGACCATCTATAAAGAAAGAAGGCGCTTTTATGAGAATATTCGCCAGTTTGGTTGAAAGACTCCTTGAAAACATCAAAGATAAAGGAAAAGAGGCTGTTCCAAGAAATCTTGCCTCTGCAGTGATGAAATCCTCACCCACATCTCAAACTCTTTTTAAATTATTGCGGCGCATTGTTCTTTTTCAGTGGATCGAAAGCGCTGAAGGATAGATGTCAGAAGTGCAGTGATTTTGAACGATGTTATGTTCACGACTGAATAATGTAGTCGACCGTTATACGTTCAGGTGAAAACGTCACTCTGCAACCTTATTCGATAAACTCAGGCGTTCTGTTACAAACGAGGAGAGCACAGAGGTACTCATTGAAGCTTGAAATTGTGAAATGATATCCCAAAAGATGGGTAGTCACGTTAAAATGTTATAGACTTGCGCTGTTCAAGTGATCATAGCGATATGCAAACGCGAAAATTTATGTTATGGAAGGAGGAAAAAATGAGTGAGGAGAGGGTAGGGAGGTAGAAGAGGAGGATTTCGGCACAACCATAAGGAGTTAGCAGCTCGCCAAAACAATGCTGAAACTTTAGAATTCCTTGCTCAAGCATTTTAATCTCCTCAAAGGGGGGATTTCTGTTGGGTTTCCATTCTCTCAGATTTTTATGACACATTTCAACCTGTCGTGAACTAGCACCATATTCATCATGACAACCGGCTGAGGATAAACGTCAGTGGAAGAATGCTGATCAATCTGTTCGATTATCTGAAAAGCGTTCCCACGCATTTCATCGGATATAACAATATTGATGCTATATAAATATTCTTGTTTTTGTCTCAGGTTATGCAGAATTCTGATAGAGCTTTTACTGCCTTTTCGAATGGTCTAGTAACTATTCTCAAATCTTGTTCCTCTATCCACTAATAGGTCAAGAAATCGGTGACCTCTCGACTTATGTAAACTGCATGTTACGTCAGAATTTGATGTTATATAAATGCTATTGTTTTTGTTTCAGATTATGGAAGATTCTGATAGAGCTTTTGATGGCCTTTCGAATATGCTCCCACCAAGCCTTCAAACTTCCCATCTTCATGATATACAATCAATCGCAAAATTTTTATCATTGGGCGATTGCGGTCGCGTCGAATGCCGTGAACGTGTTAGGTCTCTCTCTGTTTCCGTCTCCCGCGTGTGCACATTTGTCGCTAAGTGCGTCGATCACTTCTCCGCTGATCTACGCTATTGTATTTTTAGCGCCAAGATGCTTTCCACTACCATATGTTGACGTGCATCAGTGGGACGAGAGCTGTATTGATGATATAGGTGCGTGTGTTCCGCTCGCCCAATGTTGGCTGAGGAAAGGTGTCGGCAGCGAGGGTTCAGGTCCTTGTCG
>JAARMF010001477.1:7571-23876 GCA_022844705.1 Toxascaris leonina
TAAATAAATGAGTAAATAAATAAATAAATAAATAAGTAAATAAATATTTGTATATGAATGACCATTTTTATATATTGTAGACTAAAATTTGTGAGGGCTTCAAAATCTTACCGACAACCCCTTTGCCAGTTGAACTGGGATGACAAATAAACCTATGACGATTCGTTTGCTGGTGGAATCATCTTTCTGTGCAACTTTTATTTGTCAGCAATTTAACAAATTGAGTGAATTTATGGGTGCAACTGTTTGTGGGATTTTGTCGTAGACATCGGCGAGCGGTTGTTTATGATCATTTGACGTGATGAAACAACTGCAAAAGATCGACGAATGAAAATAGTCGATCTACAGCAGCATAAAGTAAGAAGAAGTTCTTGTAATGCAGTGAGTTTCTAAAATCATATGGAGCACTACCAAAATATAAGAGATTGCAAGGTAACATTGAGATAGCTCGAGCTACAACCTGACTCTACTAGGTGCGCTAAGAGTCCATCCTTTTCTCGGTGGGATGTCTCATACTATCATGTACTTGATCTTGATCACTTAGGCCAGGCCGTTCGATACCACATTCGCCTCGAGTTTGCGCATAATTTGCACCTCAGCTTCTCACCCGTCATGAGTAAAAAACGTCAATGTAGGTGGATCATTTAAAAACGGTGCAGCTTTCATATATCAAAAGGCGGTGAGACCACTTACAGCCGCATCGCTGTAGGGCGAATGGGACCGCTTCGAAGCGGTTGGGGCACTTCAATTAAGCGTGCCACCTTTGCGCAAGAGGAATGGAGAACGAAGAAGGTAGGGGCCATACTTCCTAATATAGTTCCCACCGAGTGACTAAGCGTTTAGTAATGCAACTGCTTTTGGCACTTCTTTGCAACAAGAAATCCTCTCGTAAAGGAAGTTGTTAGTCGTCTATTGATAGCATCGGACGAAAATGTTAATCAGAAGAAAGAAATTTTTCGATACCATCCATACATTTTTCATGCGAATATTCGTCAATTCTATTGAAAAAAAATGACATGAAATGCACAAGAAATTTAAATGTCTGCGTAATTTCAAAGAATTTAGCATGCATGAATCATCACAGAAGATGATATGGAGATGTAGAGGATGACTTCTGCAATTAAAAAGCCAAAAAGAAAAACCAAACTTTTGCTCCAATTTCCATAAGAAATGTGAAATAGAAATTAGTTATAACATATAAAATAAATATAATAATAAATATTGTTGAATAAATGTTGAATCATTAATCTAACAGCTATGTAAAGTTTTTCTTCCCATTGAGACGTATTGCATCGATTGCACGAGAGTTTCAATTGCTAAGTTTTTCATCATTGTTCAGTGTCAGAAATTCACACAGAAAATCACGAATTATAAGAGATTATCGGAAAGTGGACTATCGGATAGGTTCTGTACACTCTTCCATATACCCATCGGGCTTCATCATGGGGCTTTTATGATAGGCATACTGAAAATAACGGACGGGCAGGTCACATATCTGCGCACCTAGATATGATAATGCTAAATTTGCAAGTTTAATGCAAATAGGTTGCAAATGTAGCAGCTATTAATTGGATTTAAGCTTTGCAATCGTGTATTTGCTTGCAATATTCGCGTGAGACCTCTTCCATATCACAATTGATGAAAATTGCAATTAAAACAAAAATGAATAAACATTGATCGAGATGAATAAATTAATTAAATTGTTTTAAAATAGGTTCTATTATGAAAAGTCTTCGATAAGATGCGAGAGGATCGAAAAACTTTCCGAAAAGATGCTTGAAAAAAATTAGAAACTGCTAGCTGCTATTAGACGATTACGAAAGCAAAAATGAACGATATCTTCAAACATCCTCTCAGATATTTGCAATGAATTTTATGAATTTTTTAATGCGCAAATTTGTAAGCTTCCCTAGGGATTGTTGCTTCATACTTATATAAATATAAAGCTGATATTTGTCAAAGATATATCGACAATGAAGAAAATGCCGGAAATATCGAAGGAACGCAACTGATATCAATCGCTTAACTCTTTAGGAATCCAGAAAAAAACATTTGGCGAAAAGTCTTCCGGGAGAGATATTTTATTGGTGGATGAAACCGCCCAACGAACGATCACGATGTTTTCGATTCATATTTGTCAGTGAGATGAACCGGGTCGTCGTATAGATAATATGGGACACTCTATTTATTCTCATATTGTACAATAAAAGGTATATTGACCATAAGGTTATCGCATGACTGTATACTACTCATTAACAGCCTACTAGACACAATAGCGAAGAAGAAAAATAAATACGAATACGCTAACTAAGAATTCGACTCGAAGAAAAAGCCATTTGAACTTGCAACAAATGTTTGAGATTTTAGCTTTTGTGAATTCTTAATTTTACTGGAATAGTGATTAAGATGAGCAAATGATTGCTCGCTTAAGCATTTGTAACGGTAGAAATCATCTGTGAGAGGAGATAAGACGAAAAACTCGAACATTTGATATTTACGTCATTCTCTTCCCCGGAATCGACTGTCGTTTCCCAGACGAATCAGTGGTACCGCTAGTAGTCGCCTTTCGAATCGTTTGTCGTTTCCCAGACGAATCACTGATACCGCTAGTAGAAAGAAGTCTCTCTTTAGGAGATCCATCGAAACTATTTGGACGCATTCGACCTAATAGCCTGATGGCTTAATGGAGCAAGAAGTGAATTTGTTTTTCTCAGGTTATAACGGCTAGCCAAACACGATCAATAGTCCGTAATAATTATTCCGTTCTATGCATTTAAATGCCTCATTGTTTCTTTTGTACAGCAGAATACAGTGTGATATCTTTCGGAGTGAAAAAGTTGATTGAAAAGACTCACAATGAAAATTGGCTAATTTATATGAATAAATTTTTGTGGATAACCACCTTCTGCGTCTAAAATACTTGTTGTGTGCCTAAGGAGGCAACAATAAATCATTTTGCATGAGATAAAGAGAAAAGGTGCTGCTAGGTTCTATTCACCTGACCAACTCCGCGAAGTGCAAATATCAGACACCATCATTTCTTCACTCTCAAATTTCTTCAGGATCAGTTTTCGCGCATTTTCTCCTCTAGCTTCGTCGAACAAGCGCGTTTTCTGCCGTTAGTCCTATTTTTTCCATTTCATGCCTGATGGTACGCACTTATCGCTTCTCTGATCCCCCATAGGGTCGACGATTGGGCTCGTTGAGCTTCAGGGCTATATGAGGGCAGTGATTCGATGCCGCTACGACTCATATGCCCAAATCAACAAAGCTTTATCTCTTTTTCAATTATTGGCGCAAAGTTGTTATAAGTGATCCACAAAAAATCTGTTTTTTTAAGATTTCATCAAAAACTAACCTATATAATATGCCTGAATGATTGATTCTTTTTTTTTGCATCTCTAAATGCTTATGACCACCTTTGAAGTTGATAGATGAGCGCAAAAAATGGTATTAAGAGCCGTTCTATTATGCATGGAACAATGACTAGATTTACCGTTCATTCCAGTTTAACTGAAATCATCGAATGAACAAAGAAACAAACGTCTATAAGCAAAGAGAAGTTGTTCCCACAATGCGCTTATATATACACCATAGAAAGATACAGAAACACCTGCGACCTGTGCATAACTCAATTGTTACACCACATAAGAAGAATGCCTTACGCTATATAAAAGATGGCCTGTAGTTGCATAATGATGATCGCTATTTCTATAAACAATGCCTTGCAAAGTAGTAGTAGTCCCTCATTCGTCCTACCTGGAATTACCTACATTATGAGACATAGATACGACATCAGATCGAATTGTCGCATTGTTTCTCTGTATGTGGTCAGCGCTTTGAGATGTTACTTACTTATAGGTATTGAGAGATAACGAATGATGCTTCATTGAACAAGGCAAGGTGATTTTGATTTTGGCATACAATTTTTGCATGTAAGACAAAAAGCTTTTTTTCGCGAACCTTTAGTCTAAAAAGGGATCCAAATATTTGGCGATTTTTCAGCGTAATGAATTTTCTGGCTCTGCCTATTAAAGTATTTGATAGTTATGGTCAGGCAGTTATCCTGACAGTGACATAGGAAGCCGCTTCTTGCAGCTTACAACTGACCGGGCCAATTTGCATATGCAAAATTCATAGACGGCTACATATTTCCTTTCATCTTTGTTTGAAGCTTATGGGGATTGTGAGCAACATAAACCACAGTAGGTTCAGAGATCAGTTTCGATGCAGATCATAGCTCTTATGGTTTTCTGTTCGAAACTATGATAACATAAGAGTGAAGAACTATCACACACAGTTCCTGGCAAAAAAATTCGCGGCTAAATATGCAATAAATTTGAGTGAGGTAATATTAATTCTTTGAACAGCTAACGCGAAAAGCATTGTTTATTCGATCAGCTAACATGAAAAGCATAAAGTTTTAAGCGCCTATATAACTCATAATAAATGCTAGCATCTTTTCAAAAAACATCGGAAGTGTTTGCAGATAAATATGTGGGCATTCGATAATAGAATAAAGTCTCCATCCATCGACGGAATAAAGATACAGCACATATCTATTGAGGATCGAGAAAATGAATTTACTAATCATCGTGAGGAAATTGATGAATAAAATCGCTCTGCACTATTTTTTCCGACTGCGAGTTTTCCTGAATTGTTGGACAGTTTGTGGAATCCTCGGGCAAATCTTCCGGAATGTCCGAATTTTTTCCTCTCGGATGTTCTGGAAGATCTTACTGGAAAACAACATTGTATCTTCTGAAAAAAAAGATTCCTGAATGATACGACTAAACAATTGAATTTATCTATTTCGATTCTCATGTATATAAATCCGCTCATCCTTTCAAAAAGCATCTCAATTGGTCAATTGAAAAATGCTTACTGTTTTGATAAGATAGAAATAATTGCGCAAATGATTCTATTATTCTGCGATCGCTTTACATTCTTTTTTTGCCGAAACCTATCAGGAAACAATATCTTCTTTTCAATGAAAAAATAAAAGCTTGCCTTACCACCACTTTTGCTTGATAGATTCTCGAGTGGTTTACGCCTTCTTGTGACTAATTCTAATAATTTTTTTGACACAGCTTTACTATCACATTCGATGATTTCCACAGTGAGCGGAGTGATGTGTGGAATTATGGGAACATATCTAGTGCTGCCGCAACCCCCCCCCCCTCCCCTCACACGCCATCTTCACCCCTCGCCCCCCTTCCCCTCCCCTTGCATGCTTTCTATCCACTACACTAACCTGAGACTCATATATGAAGTCCATTTCAGGTGATGAATCGTATAAGTCTGCTAAGGGATATCGATCGATTCATATTGGAACGAAGAGTAAGGTGATCGAATTATCAATAAAAACCCTCTTATCTTTCGAGTATAAAACATTTCTGCCACTTTCTGTAACTTTCTGCAGGAATAATAAATAGTGCTAAAATTCAAAATTTCAAATAGACAATTCAAATGATATAGTGAAATTCCCACTTAATATTTTCAGCACAAAAAATAATGTAATGCGATGCTAAGCAAAAAAAAAAAAAAAATTGTAGTTTTCTTCTACGAAATACGAAGCACTGCTCTCAAAATTCCCTACTAATCTAAAGAATCCAAATAAATATAATGTTCTAAAAAATGAGGTTATGCCCTTATATTTATCGCAATATGAACTTAATTGAGCTTGACTTTTATTTAGATTTGATTCAACGCTTTCTAAATCATGATTGCTCTGAAAATAAAATACTTAATACTGAGAAGTATTACACGATCCACGCGTAATGTTATATTTTGCTGCAAGTATTATATCATAAATTGCCAAATGATTCAGTTACTGCCATTAAGAAATATTTCGACATCAATACCACAACCAATAGTTACAGCGGAGAAAGAGGAACCGCATTGTTGTAATGTCAAGTTTTCAGACCTTCACTTCTTCCCATCCACCTCTCCTCCCCTTCCGCCATTCTCCATCCGTCTGTTTCTCAGTGATTTCAATCCAACAAAGAAAAAGCAGAGATGGCGATGATGAAACCTAGAGGACATATTCCGGACGACGCATAATCGATTAACCGGAACAATTACGCAACTATCTATTACTACTTATGCCAGCTACCAACAGATCAAACAACTAGAAATTTTGCAAGAACCACTTTAATTTCGGAGCTATCCGGTTGAAATTCTTTAACAAATTTTCAGCCGTACAAATCGTACTAGTTCTCGGTTGTATGAGAAGAAATATCACCTAAAGCATTTCAATTGACATCATCATATCATAAGAACGATATGAAAAGGAAAAGTGCGGCACACTAAGAAGCTTTCAGAAGTAGCAACGCCCAACATCAACTGAAGGCAGCCGTTTCATGATAGCATGCGTAAGATTGATTAAGACGTTCTAAGAAGTATGGCAATTCGTGAATAGACTCAGGACAAAAAACAAAAACTCAATGAGCGATGGGTTCGAATCTTCGTTTAATTGATGAGTTATTCCAGAACAAATGACTATTTCCGAACTGCTTTCGATATTCAAAGGAAATACTTTCCTCATGTATAGACAAACGTCCCCGAGTAACTGAAATAACTGATATGATATGAATATTGGCAATGCTTCCTCATCAATTCTATGCTTTTTTTTAGATTTCCACTGAATAGGCCATTCATCATAAGATATCTTCGTGAAGAATTTTTGATTTTAGGCTTCCACTTGGTCGTCTTCCCACCAAAGAAATTTAATTTTTTCCTTATATCCGGTTGATTATTATATAATACCATCGTGAAGAGTTTCTAGCACATTCAAGTGTCAATAGCTGAGAAGTTTGATAAGTATATGATGTAAAATATATATGAGTAACTACCTATTCACTGGTTTTTGTTGAAATACATTCGTGCTTATTGGAAAATTTCAGTTAGCTTATGGCGGTTCAAATCGTGGCGAGGAGAATTTCATTCTTTTTTAAAAGATCAGATGAGTGTAAATATGCGAAGAAATTAGCGATCTGCCGGAATGTTTTATAAATTCCTCATAAGGAGTTGAACCCTGGCGTCGAATTCTGGAATAATCTCTTGAAAACTGCTGTGGGTCTCAGCAAATTTGACATTTCTTTTCGATAAATTATGAGTATTATGCTTATCACTCTAACTTGCCAGTACTTATCACTTATCACTAAGTATCGCTTATCATTACCTATCACTCTTTTTATGTAAATATTGCTCATTTACGTCATTATTTAGACTTGTCATATTGATCACTTCGTACCTTCGGCTTCATCAATGCTTTTCGTCAATGAGAGACAACTAAAGTATGAGGGGAATGACATCGTATCATGCAATAATTTTGCTACATTTTATGTCAGCAGATCTTCTTCGATCGGCGAACGTCACATCTTTCGATGCGTTTAGCAATTTTACGCATTAGTGACTGTCGTTTTCGGCATTGCATCTTCCGAAGGGAGGGGAGAGGGAAGCATGGAGGAATTGCCTATAAATTTCCTCTCTTAAGATCTCATAGCGCATGTAGTGATGTATTCGTTGCTCCTTCAATTGAAATAAAGCCACATTGTTGTATTATGTGATAATGTAGTAGAGTTTTTTGATATGGTATGGTACTCTCTCGTTATATAGCAACCTTGTAATAAGATCACTTCAGGCGGTGAAGAATATTACAGGGCAATCACAATTTAAATCACGAAAATGTGATATAATACAGGTCAGTTACTTCAGATATATGATATTTCCTATAATTCCTTATAATATACTTTAGTGGCGGACTAAAGCAACAGTTATTGCAAAAATATCTCGAAATTTAGGCCTTTTTTTTAGAGAACTTAAGAATTTTTTCAAAGAATATGCCCAAATCTCTACGGATTTTATTAACGGGGCAACAAATTATGTCCCATACGAGTGGAATGCAATATTATCAGAGAGATTTGCGACCATGCATATAGGTACGCTAATTGCCGTTTAGGTTGATAACGATGCTTGTCACCCATATAGCTGATTATAGACGCAAGCAGTTAGCACACTTCAAATTGGACGACGTTGCCATCACTGTACCACTAAAATCGCGCCTAACATAGATATTGCTCGGAGAATAACAACTCTTCCACTCAAACGAACGTTCCATTCTCATGTGTAATTATTGCCACACAATGCCATATAATTCAACAGTTGTGCACATACTCATCTGTTATGTCATTTTACGAATCTTTTCGCCTGAGGCCATATTGTGGTATCATAATGCTCATGCTTATATACACAGAACAACAGCTGTAAGCAATATTCGCTTATTGGACATGTTCGCCGAAAGAGAAGGCGATAAAGGCGTTCGTTTGGGAAGTACGCATTAAAGCAATAATAGCTTATAGAAATTTTTATTCCAGTGCCACTCTTTTCTCCTATTTCGAGTAATGAATTGCCGATTTTATTTGCATACGGCGAAAAAAAATCCACAAGAAATGTTCAGCAAAAACCAAAGAAACGAACTCATTTAATCCAACTACTCTTCCAATAAAACTCGTCATTTTTTATCCATATAAATGAGCATCCATAAAGCAGATTGCTTCAAGTTCTGAAATAATTTATAATTGTATCGGAATTAAATGATTGAATAGAATAATTAAATATAAAAAAGGCGAACTAAAGTGGAAATATAGACGGCGATTCAAATTCTATTGGATTTTCAACGAAAAAAGATATAATTTTCGGGAAAAAATTCCGATTTACTCATTTTCCGGAGCAAATAACTTGAAAAATTTTCGGGATGCGGCATTTTGCAGAAAAAGAGCTTAATGAAGCTCGGCTCTTTGGATAAGTGAATATGGACCGGCTTTTAAATGAGTGATATATCACTATTCATGCAATCGCCTATATTTCCTACTGCCAAAACTTGATTAATACTGGTCGTTTAATGAGCTAGTTTGAGCGATAGGTGGCAATTCATTAATAAAGTGCTTCTCACTATAAAAAATCTGGATATTCTTAGTATCGCTAGTGGCAAGCTCTTGTCTTAGAAGAACTGAGATGTATTAAGTGACCTCAATTCTTTTTGAGGTGATGATGTAAGCTGTCAAAAATTCAGTGTAATCTGGTTGATTAGCTATGGGGAGTGATAAAGGCGAAAATTTTTTCGCAGTAATATTTGGCTATTTTTCCAAAGATACATTCCATAAGGGCTTAACAACACTCATTGGGAAGCTTGTTTAAAGTGTAAAGACTGCGCAACTATAAGACTCATCAAACGGCTCTGCATATATGTTTTTTATCTAAAAAATTGCAAAGAGTGAATCGTAAATGTCAAGGCGATCAGACATTTGACTTCAACTTACTTTAATTTCCATCATTTTACGAGTTGAACTCCCGTTTCAATCTGCACTTTTCTAGATGAGATTTCACCCTTTGAAAGCCCCATAGACTCCATAAGGCAAATTTGCTCCATTTGCTGAATCAAAGTAGCACAAATATACAATTAAACTCGCTGTAGCAAATCTAGTAAAAGATGACACCATCAAAGGCTTTATTTTGTGTTTTCAGATCTTTCAAAATCTTCCAACGTAATGAACATATTGTGGCAATGTTCACTCTATTCGATCGGCTCAACTGAAGATCCGTTAAATCTGAGGACATATAAAGTGATCGATAAAATAGCCACCACTGATTTCATAGCATCAGAAAATATTGCACATTTTGCACCAAAATTACACTGATCTATTATCAAATCTTTTATCAATCCTTTATCAGTTCCTTTATCAATCCTTTGTCAAATCCTTTATCAAATCCTTTATCAATCCTTTGCCAAATTCTTTATCAAACCCTCTTTCAAGACTTGAGGCGCAATTACTCTCTAAGCATACTATTGCAGTTTGATTTTTGAGTAATGATATATGTGCAGCATTGCAAGAGCTTTCTTAGAAGATCTGCAAATAGTTTATAGCACTTTGTAAATTTACCACAAATCTCCTCTGAATTCATTTTCATTTCCTTCTGAAATCAAGATAATTTCTCCTCCTGCGTATCACAAAATTTTATTTGAAATGTCGAATAAGGGCACTTTTCTATTCATTGACTCTTGAAATGCATTAAATATATATTGGAAATATAGGGATAAATTTTGCACTTCCTTACCTTAAATATCTTGACCGTTGCCTTGATAGGGCTACAAGGCTGAATTTTGCATCATCTTTACCAGTGGCGATAACGGCACCAATGAAGCTTAATCGACGTGCGTCTATTGGTGGTCGAAAATTTCGCATTTTAGACGTTAATTTATTATCAAGAAAGCGACATTATTCCAAATTCACCTCTATCTGTTTGCAATTTCTGAATGTTTCCGTTTCTCTTGACGTATTAAGCTTATATTTTATTCTCGTTCATGAAAGTCCTTAAGAGGGGAGAAGCTCAAATTCGCAAAATCCGGAAAGTTTTCTCAAATATTTATGTATTTTTCAGTTCGAGTTACTCCGGTTTGAGTTGCTCCAGTTTGAGCTGCCTCCGGTTTGAGTTGTTCCGATTTGAGTTGCTCCAGTTTGAGCTGCCTCCGGTTTGAGTTCTTCCCGTTTGAGTTATTATGCGAAGGAAATTTTCTTACGTCGCATGTATTAGCCATTGTCACGCGATTCCAATCGAAAAGATCTACATTTGTTTCGTCATTTCATTATTGATTGAAATAAATTCCGTTTGGAAGGACAATTTCTGGTATCGACCTTGACCTCTTAAGTAAACTTGACCTTTTAAATTGCCGGCGTATGAACAAAAAACGGAGGTAAGTGTGTTTGATAAAGCGTGACAAATATCACTTACGTCTAGTTTTTATTTTTCGAGCATATTTTCCAATTTCGAACCTTCTCAAATCTCTTTCAAATAAGTCGCCTTAGAGCTCAGGATAGAAGTCGCACTCTATCAAACCAGATATGGCGTTTTTCTGAAATAATTCAATAAGGCCGCAACTATTCGAAGTGTGATGAACATGAGTTAGTGGAACTCAGTAAGCAAAATCGCAATGGAGAAAAAATTCATCTGCAAAAACATTCGATTAGGCGATATCGATAGTCAACAAAGCTTTACGAGTGATGGGGCAAGACGAGTTCGGCATCTCACGATTGCGCAAAAGAGAAACGCTGCACGAAGATTCTCAAAACTCTTTTGGCGCTGCCGAATGCCGTCTAAGATTATTCCTCAACGAAAAGTCGCGCAAATATTTAGCTGCATGAGATTTGTGATTTGTTCTCCCACATTCTTGATAGATGCTTCTGCTCTGTTCTTGAAAAGCTATCGAAGAGAAATCAATTAGAAAGCTGTGTTGGATGCAAATGTGCGGCTTAGGGGAATCGATCGTTGTTGATATTTGAAGCGGAAGTTTTATTAACGATTCGTTTATTGTGATACTAATTCAATACGTCGAAGGTGGATCGTTCAAAGATGCTTCTACTAATTCTGAAGAAATAAATCACCGATCACAATTTTCGGTGAGTTCAAGAAGCGCTTATTTGAATATCTTGAGTCAAGTAAATATTCACGAATCATCGATGCAACAACTAAAAAATTTCATCTAGAATACTTATAGCAAAGAATGCAAATCATTGCATCCAACAAACACATAAACATTTTCCTTGTGGCATAATGATAGAAATTAATTCCGTTTATGCTTGGCAAGGAGGAGCTTCTTAAGCTAAAACGGCATAAATTAGCTTGAATATGCTCCGTCTCTATCTTATGGTGTTGTAGCAAGAAGAAACATCAATTAATATGCAAATATTAAGAGTGCTATCGAGTGTATTTTGCTCTACATTCAGCCGATGTCGTCTTACTGAAATATTCATTTGAGATATTTATTACTTGACGACCAAATATTTTTGAATTCTTCCGCTATTATACGATTGATAATAACTACATTATTTATGTAATTCTTTATCTTTCTGCAATTATTTCTGATAAGATATGAAATGACAAGTTTATGAAATGCTAGCCTCCCTTATCGTAAAAGGAGACAAAGAGTGGGAATAAATCAAACGATTTTATCAAAGTTGAATTTGAGACTGACTGATAAGACGATCAGAACGAATGATAACTGACCGAAGATTTCATGAGCCAAAGAANATAACTGACCGAAGTTTTCATGAGCCAAAGAGAATGCGACAAAGTTTGAGCAAATAACATTTTTTCTAGGAAAGGATCCTCATTGAGTGCTTAAGCAAAAGGCCAAAAAATTAAATAAAATCGAAGCAAATTGTATTTGTTTTTTCTCTTGTGGAAACTATCCTGATTAATTCGATTAAGCTAAGCGCTATAAAGAAATTCGATCAATTCAAATAACTCCTATGCAATCTTATGGGAAATACTTCTAATGGCCTCTTTTGAAATATTAGCTGAACTGAACATTACTAATATTATTTCGGCTTTCTTTCGGCAATAGTAATTGAAAGCTGTAATAAAAGCAATTGACTTCTTTCTTTCAAATAATAGTGCCGCTAAGAATTTCATATCGCCTGCAAATTCATATCGGTTGATGAACCACATTTGACCACCCATAAATTTCTGTGGATTGAAAATCATCAGGAATTAATGCACATCTTAAATCTATTACTGCTTATATCAAGGCGCCTTTTTCTAATTCTGGCTGACTGAAATATGGAAATGAGGTTGCTTAATGCCTCGAGCAATATCCAGTTTATTGCCCTAGACGATATTAGCAGTAAGAATGAAGATATCAACTGATATAAGTGAAGAAGTGATAAATAAAGGCTTGAACTAGCAACAAGGAAATTGATAATTGATGTTTCCAAAGCTTTTCCGCTCCTCATATTCCTACCTTTTCGTCCTTCTTGAATGGGATGTGCTTCACACGCTTAACATTGACGAAAACTGACCTGAAATTGCCCAGTAACTCAACAACTACTAAAGGAATATTCGCTAAATGAAAGGCTTGTCGTGGTGGAAGCGCTTGAACCATCTAACTGGCCAGTGTTTCTCATCTCTCGTCAGAGATGTTATGACTGGGAATATGACTCACAAAGTCGGCTTTGGATCCTTTCGACCAGGCAATGGTGGAAGGTGCAAGCCATGGTCCACCTTGCCGGTAAATGATGTGCAACCCTCATGCTACAATCGCATGAGGAATCATGCGAAATATCATAGCGGAGGTGTCTACTGAAGCAAAGACATCATGCAAAAGCGAGCACTCTGATTATCGTTATCTGAGGTATCCAAGGTAACGTAACAAGCAAATGAAAAAATAGGCGTGTACAGGTAAGCAGGTCCCGTAAAAATCATCCAGTAAGCTATCACCATTCGGCAAAAACAACAAAAACATAGAAGAGGATCTTCCACAGCTAAAAGAAAAAAGAAGTGCGTTACACTCGTAAACTCTTGGAATGTGTGAGTGAATAAGTGGAAGCGCTCGCCAGAATGGCTTACATGATATACGCTTCTACAAATTGAGCACATCAAACAAACTAGTGACAATTATAAGACAGCTCCATATTGATGCGTTTATATACCTCGGCTTGTCTGTCTTCTTGTTTAATAGTTCGAACTCAGCAATCTTTCAAGTATAGATGCGAATTTTGTTGGATATATTAGCCAATAGATGATTGCATTCTCTACCATTTATTACAGTCAAACTTGAGTGGCGTTAAGCGCATTTTAGAGAGGAATTAAATTTTCATACATTCTACAGGAGTTAAATCCGAGAAAAATGTATTTTTTTTTTGTTAAAGATTTATATGGGTGCTGAAATTAATGAAAAACTGACGAATATTATCTACTATCGAGTCATCAGCTATCGAGAATTTTTTGGATCAGTTAAACAAGCGAAATATCACAGAGTATGTATTTTTTTTAGTTCCTTGCAAATGTTTATATTCGTTCCAGCGGCTAATACACTCGTAAATGTGTTTGCATCGATAGCTCAATGAAAAGCATGAGAAGCTTTGCCATATTTCGCCTATTCTAATTAAATGCGAAATCGATAGCTCATCTTAAAATTTGCTATCGCAAATCCACCTTCAATATAAGTCGTATCATATAAATTTCACAACAAAGCTTCAATTGTTGTTCAGTTGAAGCCATCGAATCTCAACAAATGTACATACAAATAAATACAGTATAAACGCAACTGAATAACTCAAAAATAGGTCCTCTTCACTGATCAAATCTGTGGTGGACAATATATCGAGAATGATAAAATTCCTCATTAGCTGAAGAGGAATAAACCTTCGAAAGAGGAGGAGAAGGAATGACAGTGTCAAAGAGACCATAGAGGGAACGGTGACGAGAAAAAACTCATAGACAGGAGGAAATTGTTGTGAGAGAAGCAAATGAAGCAAAAGAGGATGTAAACGATAGCAGTGGCGGTCACTTCGAAGGTCACTTCGAAAGAGACCATAGAAGGAACAACAGCTCTTCGGTTGAGGCAATAGAAGAAATGACAATGTGAAAGACGCTATTAAAGGAACGACAATGCTTAACGTCTTATCGTTGAAAGGAGACAAAGCCTTTCAGATATAACAGTGCTCTTAACTAAGTACTCTAATGAAGAGGGGCAATTGATCAACGCTTCTTTCTTCTTTTTTTTTTTCAAAGAATTGTGGACTCATTAAATTTTTGAGATTCTCTTCACATCCAGCCGAGGTCATATCTTCTCTAGCACGATATGTGCTACGGAAAACGCTTGCAGGAAAGCAGAACTTTGTTTCAGAAATTAGTTGCCATTAATATTGGGAGTCCGAAAAGTCGCTGGATCTGGACGATTTCTGACAGAAATATTTTCGGAGGACAAGCATTCATAAGCAAACGACTTGGGTGGAACATCAGATGCTTTCTTGAAGGAAGTTATAATAGCCTTATTATTTGAATCTCTAGAATTCACAATTCATTAAGAAGTTTTATATGAGGAAGTATTTCTAATAAGCTGATCGAATGCTCGCAGTAATAGCTCAGCAACCTTTCACCTCCAAGATATTATTGCCCAAGCTAGCGCAATGGCAATAACAATGCTTTTTTTTTTTGGAAGATTTCACTAATTTCTGGTAGAAATTAGGTGAGAAAATAATTCGGCTTTCTTGGGGATGAACAGAGTATGAATGGAATTATTGGCAGGCAGCTAAATATAGCTGCAAGTGTTCGTCTCGAAAAGCAAGCTTGTTACGACAATAATTTAGTCAAAATACTTCCAGTTGTGAATATATACAACATGTTAGTCGACATGTAAATAATGCTCTGGCAATGAAAGCGACCACTGAATCCAATTATCTTTATGCACCAAATGGAACGTCTTCTTATCCACACATTCACGCCCTCAGTCAGCAGTACTACTAATCTGAGCCTTAATCAGTCTTTCTTCGTGCACGCTGTTGATACACGCTAAGCAAACAAAAAAAGAGAGGCCTCTCTCAACGAGCAAATTTTGTTTGACGGCCACACCAAGCAGCTTAATAGTGTCGTTGTTACCAGTTCCTCATATATCAGCACTCGAGAAAGAGCACATAAGTGGGGAAGTGCGAGATGTGGGTAGCGGAAAATAGAAAGGGAGGAGGGTGGTAGGGGGGGGGGAGGGTAGAGAGGATTGGGGGGAAGGGTAGAAAGGATTGGGGGGGGGGGAGCTGAGGGGGAAGGGAGGAGAGATGGAAGGAAACGAAAGTGTTTGAACTTGATGTTATTTATTTGACGCAAAAAATTATTCCCGCTTTACTCTATCTTCGTAAAATTCGCCTCACTAAATTGCTTATGAATGTCGATATTATTGTTCATCAAGATTTTTGTAAGTCATTGTAATGAGTGATTCCTCTCCCACTCCCCTCATCCCTCCCACTTCCCCCACCTCCTCCCCCCCCCCCCNTACCATTTTACATCTCAAAGAGTCGATATCAACCATATTGTTGCGTTTCAGTCTAAAAAAAGGGTTAATGAATATTTCAAGTGTCATTTACGAATACTCAATCTTAGTGATGGAATACATTGCACTTACAAAGACATCGTCAATAGACTGAATTTGATTGCATTAATTTAGGTCGTTTTTAAAATTTATTTAAAATGAAGAAAAAAATATTTTGAAGAAAAAAAGATTTTCAACGAAAAGAAAAAATTTTTTTGCAATAATTATTGAAACAAATCACTCTTTAAATTATGAGATTTTTAATTTGAATATAAAATTCGATCGATAAATTAGGGGAAAATTTATTTGTCAATTCGATGAGATATACGAATTTATTGGAAAAATTGAATGCATTTCAATGACAGAATTTACTGTAGTAAATTAAGAGGTGGTTGTCGGTGTCGGTGGGCGGTTGCTGAGCGGTCGCGTTTCCTGCCGCT
>JAARMF010001477.1:25686-42166 GCA_022844705.1 Toxascaris leonina
TATACGACAAGATATATGGATTGAGATATACATTCATCTCTCCAACATCCTTAAATGTTTTCAACTCCATTATTTGCAGCCGAAAGTGAATCAAATTTCTTCATTTACTACATTTATCTATAAGCCGAGGAAAAATTTCGAAACGGATGTGAAAAAATTCTCGCGGCAAAAAAAAATAAAATAAAAGAATTGAAGCTGGCTATGAATAAACGATGGCGACCATCCGATCCACTCTACTCTTGAGATCTAATTCACAAATTAAGTTAATCCAATCGAAATAATTTATTAATCCAAATACGCGAAACAATTCAAAATTGAGCAAATTAATTCGAGAAATCCCCTCCAATTGTGTCTAAAAATTTCGAGATTTTATTCAAATATAACATCATTTCAAGCAATTATCATTAGAGACAACCAAGAGATGATCGAAACTAACGAGAATGATTTGTAAAATTGATGCGCCGATTTAGGTAATCATAAAATAGCACAAGACCACCTACAATGTTTATTATGCCGTCTTTTATTTATTTAATATGCAAAATCGAATCAAGTGTATCCACAATTTCGTTAAAATTACTCAAAATCTCTAACTTCTAAGTCAATAGTTTCTGTTGCATTTTGGCTAGAATATTTTCATCAGGTAATCGGTTGTTATCCTATTATGTCACAGGGTGACGAATGACATATTCACTGTGTAAGTGCATAGTGATAAGCACAATTGGCCGAGTCGCTTCAACTGGTCAATTTTTGACCAATTTTTGACCAACACCAACCATCATATAGTCGAGTTGCTCAATAACCAGCCATCAACCGTCTATGACTCAATCACCACGTACCACAATTTTTTTCACTACCACGGCAAATTTTACCACAGTACCACAACGGCAAAAAGATTCGACCACCTATTGCCAATCATCAATGTTTGACTCTCGAATAGCTAACTATTCAAGCATAGATCGATGGAGTTCTAGTCTTTCGCTTTTGCCTGTCGCGTTGTCCAAACGATCATGATCTACAGAAGCTGATCAAGTTTTCCGGTTTTATTGGCGAAATTTTCATGAAATTATTTTTACATAAATTAGCGCAGTGTTAGAAGTGTTAATGCTTATTGCTGCAGAACTTTTGTGTCACACTTACAGGAACGATTTTGCAAGAGCGCGAAACAGCTTGAATGGTTGGGGTTTTTTAATTAATCAAAATCCAGAAATAATAATTTTTGCATCACAAAGCAACATAGAAATGATATTCGAGCTTTTGAAGGACATCATCTCAACGGTCATGTTAAAATTCTCATTTTTTCTCCGAAAGACTTACGTATCCACCATTAGAGCCATGCTCTACCAGTCACCGGAAATGCTAAGAGAAGCACTTGATAAGGAAAATCACGCAATGGCAGCTTTATTTGAGAAATCAAGTTTTAGAACGAGAAAGAGCTCAAACCACACATGCTTCAGCTAGAACTTTTCTACGTCAGCCTAAAAATTCATTGCTTCAGCTATCAAAAGAAGAAATCACCAAAAAAAAACATTGACTAAAAATTGCTCGCTTATTTAATAATAAAAATCACCACGGCATATTTATTAGCATATTTTTAGTAAACATTAAGCAATAAAGCATTTGAACTTGAAAGATAAGCTCGATCCTATAGGAACGTAATTTAGTGCGTCGGCTTCGTTATGTTCTCGAATGTTATACTTGAAAACATCACTACTGCCCTCAACCGAATGTTTGTTCAATTTCCGCGTTTCGCCATAATAAGAACAATCCAGCATTATGATAATTATCTCTGGATCCGTGATTAGTGGATTCGAAATCTGGAAAATATAGAGAGGAAAGTTCAAATATAACTGAACCTATATATCGGTTTATTGTTCAAGTATTAACGATACGAACTTCAACGATAGATCCTAACATCGAAGCTCTTTGATCGCTGATCTCTATTAGTTCGTTGGTCGATATATAAACATAAATTGTCGTCATGTTTGATGAAATAAATAGAAATCATAGAGATAAGTTTGCCTAAGGTAAGAATTTGTGCGTAAAAAATATCGGAAGAATGCTTCATCTAATGCTAACATTTCCTATCCTAAAGAGAATTCTAGCTATTAATATACCGCAAAAAGATTTATTAATCATAGAAAAATTGAATATTGCAAAAATAATTCAAAAGGTGATAAGGCGATGCTTGAAAAGATGCAAAACTTGGGAATAATTAAAATCAATTTTGTTATTTTAAAGTGAGGCGCATTTACTGTTGATCATTTATTATTATTTTGCTAGAACAGTAAATATAGACGATGATGCGTTTAGTTGATAATATCAGTAATGCAATTCGGTCAATATAGAATATATTTTTGAAAACTCTCATTTCCATGCTAAGCTTCCTGGCCTTAAATATTCTGAACTGTGATTTTAATATCGATGGTCAACGTATATTGAATTCTAGCAGTGGTCGAAAATTGACGTGAGGCGATGGAAATTTTATAAAAGATAATGCGTCAAGCTTTTATGTTTGTGGCTTTTTCGACAAAAGATTAGCCGGGAACATATAGAGGAGTAGAGATGATAACAATTTGTATGATTGCAGATTGATTTAGCTAACATATAGGTACCATATAGGATGACTCTCTATCACTCCACGCTTTATTTGCATATATCAGATTGAATGCAGGAAAATGTTAGTGATAAAATTTTTTAAATCACATCCTAACCGCTAATCATTTGTATAAATCAATAAATCAATGAAAATAAATGGATGATTGAATAAATATATGAATAAATAAATATATTCAAAAAAAAAGCAAAACGTTTAAGATCTAAATAAAATTAAAGAGGGTGAAGGAAAGAAAAACAATGCAAAATCTGAGTAAACGAAGCAATTTGTGCAAAAAATGCTAAATTTTAGTAGATATAAAAATATGACAAACTCGATATAGCGTTGAACTAAAATGCAGCAGCGATTTTCTCATATAGTCCTATTAACACATCTCTATCGTTTCATGTTCTTGCAATCGGACAAAAATTTTTTCGCTGAAAAATACGGATACCGATCAATAACTTCAAAGGTGATCTTTGTTATTTGTTCACTCGAATTTTGTGAATTAAATTACCGGAAAGAAATCTAGTAACTTGCTTTCACTTGCTCTATATTTGTTTGTCCGCTCTAAAACTGATACATTCCTAAGAGCGTTCTTTATGCTCTTTTGGAGACTACATGTGGCATTCGAACATCAGAAAGGATATATTTTTGGCCATTGACAGCGAAGTGACAGCCGTTGCCTATTTGGCACCTAACTGATCAACACTATCGCAATTCTTTTACTGCTCATTCTCGCGTTTATTTTCGCTTCAATATGTTTACGCTATTAATGAGATAAGTGACGTCATACGAGAGTATGAAGTAAAGATGACGTCATGAAATAAGTGTAACAATAATGATATAATACTATCATAGTACATCATATTATACGCTAATGTGGGAATTCGATTCACGCGTTTATGACATAAGCTTTTCGATTACGGAATTATAAAATGTGCTAGAAATTAGAGGAGCCAAAACATAACAAAACTCGGAGGACCGCAAACAAAGCAAAGAGAAGAAACGAATGCAAGAAAATCAGGAAGAACAGAAATAGGCCAGAAATTACGTAAAAAAGTGGGAACGTTTCATAGGTGCAGTGAAAAAACCATTATCGAGAAAAACGAAGAGATAACGGTAGATAGTGAGACAGATATTGCACATCTTCTCATTTATAACACCACATAAAAAATATTGCATTAGATTATAGCAAAAATTATGTTCATAATCATTTCATCGAGTCAATAAAACGTTATAGGCGATGTTATCACAATACGAAAGTATCAGTTAGTCATTGAGCTGAATCGTCGACGAGCAGTGAATAGCAGAATTATCGTTAAAGAAGTAGAATAGATAAATTTTCAATCGAGTTATTATTGGTGTTATGTGATTGGAAATATGTGCTATTCTAGATGAGATGCATAGAGGAAATTGTTTATTACTTGAATTGAAGAAATGGAATTGCTTAGGTCATCGAAATGAAATAACATGAACTGAAGGAATGAAATTGCATGAATTGAAGAATAAATTACACAAGAACGAAAGAAGGTTTGCAACTGACGATTGCAGTATTTCAATGAGATATCAAATATCTGTAAGTGAGTGACTAAAGATTTTTTGCGATTTTTTAGCATAATGGTAAGATAGTTTTTCTTAGATTTGAACTCATTATGTAGCATATAAATTTATAAAAAATCCATACCGAAGCATGGAAGAATGTCGAAGAGGCTCTCGCGGAACACTCGTTGCAAAATTATACCACAGAACTATTCAGCTCTCTTAAAACCGGAAAAACAAAAAATTGTTTTTTGTCTTCTTCTTAAAATTCTGAAAATTTTTGAATAAAGATGGAGCTTTATAAGCAGTGGCGCTCCTTTGACCAAATTTGCTCATGTCAAACGGGAAGGCAAAGCGAAATTTTCTGGCTGAGTAGACTAGTTAGCTAGCAGATCGCTGCAGTCACCAAACGACAACAACAAGGAAGTTCTAATGTCCTTTATCCATTCGAGTGGTGAAAATCGGCGTTGATAAGTCTACAATGAATAAACAAAGCACTTATGCTTTGTATTTTTTGTTTGTTAGCCAGAGATTAACGGCTTCTTCAACTTTTCAAATAGTGAATATTCTTATTTTCAACTCATTGAAAGCTTTTTGCCCTTAGGAGATCTTGAAACGGATCGATATTCGAAACAAACCAGGAAATGGGTAGTGAATGTTTGAAAAGAAATAATTCTGAAAAGTATCTCAAATTGTCTCCAATTTCGGCCATTTTGCAGCCTTCACAAGATCATATAGGCGCCCATTGATGACTAAGAAAAAGCGGTTGAAGGCATTGGATATATCGCTCATAATCGCTAATAGGCATTACGCTACACTATTGCATTTCGCAATATATATCTATTTATTTATGCGTTTATTTGAGTGTACAAAAATTGGGAAAACATAAAAAAGTTCATCGGAATAAATGACAGGAAAAAGGAAAACGATAGCAAAGCGACAACTGAGACGAATCAACTTCGCCTCATTTCATTTCAATCAACGGAGCATATGCCAATTATTTTGAATAAATTTTTCCATTTTCGATTGGGAGATTAAGTTCGTAAGGTCACGTAAAGGTTATGGTCCACTTTCGACTAGGAGATCAAGTTTGTAAGGTCACGCAAAGGTCATGGTCCACGTTCAATTAGGAGATTAAAAATGTAAGGTCACGTAAAGGTTATGTTTCACGCTTGAATTAAGATTGTCTTTTATTTGTTGGATGTTGATGAGTCGATCCACTAATTACTTGAATGAGGGTGGAGAAGTTTCGTCGGAGCCCATCCAGAATCGAACATGCAGAAACCGATATGGCAGCAGATGCTCAATATACGGCACGAATGAAACGACATTTACTAGCGCATAAGAGAAATACGTGAAATCAAAACGAAGCGAAATATATTAAAGCAGCAATATTTTCCATCTCGAAACGACTCAATCATAACTCAAAACATCGAGAGGTAGATGAGTTAATGATATCCATAGGGAATATTATTTGCACTTCTAAAATATAAAACTGTAAACTATATAAAGAATAGCTTTGCGGTTCAGCATTTCCCCTGACCAAATGAAAGTGATGCAAATGCTAATTTAAGGAGGGATTAGATGAAATATTTCAGAAGGCACGAATTCCGAAAATCCACAGGTAACTTTATAAAAAAAGAATTAATTTATATGTGGTCATGCCTTATTTCTGAGATTCTAGGATAATGACTCCAGATTTCAATGAATTCCACGATTTCTGAGTTGATAGCACGATTTAGCTGATATTAATCACGATGTGTCTTGTGAAAAGCAGTGTTTAGCTAAGCGTTTCTGCTCGTTCTCTAACAGCATGATATCAGAAGCGAGATAAGGTGACTATGCTAGAGTGAAGTGCTGCAAAATGAGAAACGAAAAGATGGAATAAAGAAGTGTTAATAATGACTAATGTATCAATGCTATAAATTGCGAAAAATCCATTATACCGTTTTCTGAAAGTTTTCAAAAACGTCGAAACATTCAGTGAAACTTATAGCACCACCCGTAGCAGAATGAACCTCATCTTCTATCATGCAACAATTGGCCTTATGAAAATAGAGAAGATTTTTAAGAAAATCTTTCAGCAATTACCTTGAACTAGCAAGATCCTTTGCTATTGTAAGAACATAATTTAGGTCATAGAATAGGAGCGCTCAATGATCGACTGTGGAAGAGCTTGAATTGAAGCGAGAATTTTTTTTTAGTAACACGTATACAAATATATGGTTGATAGGCAATTGTGTGGAGGCATAGCAATTCACAACCGAACTACTAGGGTGCGGCATTAATTTCAACAACATTAATATACCTGTTGGCGAGTAGGGCTACTTCATCTTCTTATTTTTTCTGACGTTCGCGGTCTCATCAAAGTGTTCGATGGCATCGGTTTCCTGAGAGAACTGAATCGGCTATTGAGAGGGACCGCTATTTTTTCTCGAACCAACGATAATATTCTGCTTTATTTTGATTAGTTAAACCTTCAGTTATAGGAATTTCTCGACTATACTAAATGGTTTTAAANCATGGTTTAAAAAAGTCCAAAAAAACATGTGCTGCGCTGCTCGACAACTTCCTAAGGCCGTCAATTGGTTTTATCGGGAGCGTCTTCTCCGATCAAGCGCAAAGAATCTAAGATATTTATAGCAAGCGCTCTGTTGTGACGGAAAACACAATCACGTTGTTGTGCGCCCATTCCAAGATCTCAACAGTGGAATGTCTCATATTAGAGAGCTATGAGGTTTCCTTCTCTCGAGTCCTTCTTTGATGATTTCAGCATCCTTCTGAAAAGTTATTGTTGAATCGCAACCACTTGCTTCTGCACTAAAACCATCTAATCTCAGCGCAGATTCATGATCGATTCGAATCAGCCGGTCGACCTCTCCATAATTCATCCACAGATTGAGCCGGAACCAGAATTTTTAAGCCTCGGTAAAGAGAAACAAAATAAGCGACAACCATTAGAAACTTTGGTCCAAATGTATGAAATGACAAAAAAAGCCCACCGCCACCTGAACGTCGAGGATCGTCACAATGTATGACACAGGAAATGATCGCTGTAAATCATAACAAAACATATACGATCTTAACAAATACATGTACGTACAACTGTTAATATACGTAGCATACCACAGAGTTGAGAGTAGTCTCGACATTTGCGATATGCTATAGAGCTTGATAGGTATGCATCACCAGATCAGGAAGCTTCAAAAAGCATCGAAAGCTTCATACGTTGTTAAGAGCAAAAAAAATACCTATGAGGAATTCGTGAAATTATTGCATATGCTGTGCATTCGGATAGAACAATTTTCTATTTCTGGTTTTCACCCTAACCATCCATCCTATTCGGTTTCTATGTGGGCTTCAATGTCCAATATTCTGCATTTGTGTAGATTCGTGAATTTGCGCAATAACATGTAAGATATTAGTGCATAAATATTTAAGCTTTCATTTGCATAAGGCAATGATGAATTACATCGTCAAATTGAGAAAGAAATAGACGAAGCTCCATAGGAAGGAGCCAATGGGAGCTAAAATGCGAATGATTGCAAGCGTAGAGAAGTTCTGGTTTTTTTCTTTTTCCTTTCTGAAAGAAATGCTGTCATGTTGCAGACAGTCATTATTGAGCTATTGGTAGAGATCGAATGAGGCAAGCCAATAATGCTATAAACTTCAACACAAGGGGACAATTCAACAGTGCAATCTGGAATGTTTTTCATGTCATGATTGCAAATGGCAGTAACGAAAAATGCATTTTAAAGCAGAAAAACATCTCACAATGAGTCTTCCAAAAAAAAAAGTTCTAAAGCTAATTGGACTTAGACTAATTTCTTCATTGATTTATGAGGATAGATATTAGAGTAAATTATGTAGAAGACATTCAAATATTGACAAATATTGACTCCAGAAATAGCTCTCTTGGTTAATTTACTTCTTAATTTCATTAAATTTATCTTTTTTTTAAATTATAAGTCTCATTAAAAAATTATATANTCTCATCATCACTTGAGAAAGAACGCAATTACTAAATTTTTTGAATAAATTTCACTCGCACAAATATTGGAGATTGTTCAGCAATCTAATTTCTGCTAAACGATAGAAGCCATCCTTCAAAGCAAAACAAACAAGGGGATCTTTGTGGCCATTTTACTTCAGACTCCTATAGAACGAGAGATATTGGCACATAATGAATCGTTCTGCAGATATTCTTTACTTTAATACTTTGATGATTTGAAAAGCTGTGATTTTACAGATTTCATCATTTCCTCTATAAACGCAGCTGGCAAGTTTATTACTATGGCTAGCAGTCATCGTTTAGTGGCCAGCCTTCTAGTCACATAGGTTTTATTTGTTTGGAGTTCCCTTCTTCTAGCATTTCTTCCTCCACGAATTAATTACAAGGCAGTAGGGGCTGTGGCCTTTTTCGGCTGATCATACTCGTCGTGACACGAAACTGCCAACGCGTATTGTGAGCATTTCTTTAAGTGTTGGCATGCTATCGCCATTCCCAGCCATACTTTGATGAATCTCATCGCTAGATTGTCCGCAGTCGCTTATTCAGTATATCCTCAGCTATCCGTCGTATTGACGGCCGTTCCGCTATCCGCAATCTAGAGATGCGCCAGATTGCGCCTAGGTGAGCACACTGGTTTGCAGATATTGCGCTTCAAAAATTGCTTAGGCGAAATCTTGAGTTCATTCTATAACAGCACAATTGCAGTCCCCCCCCCCCCTCCTCTCTTCCTCTACCCCCTCCCTCTCCACACCATCACCACCATTTCTAGAAGAACGAACCACATGTTCAAAGTATCAATGCACCCACCCTTTCAGTTTTTAAACTGCGGCTGAGTCGCTTCGATCTACACACTATTGCTGCCCTCACGTTCTAAATGTCTAATCTCCCAAATTGTGCCTTTGCTAACGTCTTGCTTTTTCTTGTTCGTGCTCACATACTTTTGTATGTCTTCCCAACTCGGAACGTGAAATAAATAAATAAATAAAAGTCTGAAAAAAACTGATATGAGACAGTGATCGATGAGGTGGCGTGCAACATAACCGCTTAACTTGAATAGCGTTTATGATAAATGAAATCCAAATGATATGAAGGCAATGTGTTGCCTATTGCCCTCTATCGATGAAATAAATAACAGGTAGGGGAATACTATTCATCGATGGACTCCTTCAGAACATTTATGAAGCTTACTCCATGAAATGTTTCTTAAACGAAGGCTATCGATGGTTGCTGATATTTATAACAGCAGAATGTTTCGTTGATCGATTCGAATTAGATGTCTTCGGGTCGCTGAAGCGATATCATCATGTCACTGATAATTTCGGCATTGGTGATAAGTTTTTTAACGCATACGATTTCGTTTTGAAAGCCACGCAAGCACTATCGATCCTCGTTGACGGTCACTGAGTAATAAACTTATGCTGATTTTCGTCCAATTATGATGTAAGCGCAATTTCGTAGAACGGCAAAATTTTTCTTATTCACTGATTATGGCCGTGATCAAACCTCGAGGTGAACGTAGTTTTCATCTGCGTCAGGGGGATCCGTCAGTGATAGCAATTCATCGAAGATATTTGCTTGCAACGGAAAATTATTTGAAAACGAGAGTGTTTAAAGAATGTCATTAGCTTACCTACCAAAAATATTGCAGACAAGAAGAACGAATTTCGGTTAGAACCGGAAAAACTGACACGATGGGACATCTTTTTTCGGTAAAAACCGATCAAAATTTGCGGTCTCCAACCGGAATTCAAGTTCACCACAAGTGCAACGTAGTGCTTTGTTTAACGACTACAACCGCATTTCATATAATTTTGGAATCGTCCCACATTTTGTTTCAGTCGGGGACAAGGTAAATGTTCCTTACGACCTCGTCTTAATCGGGGACAAGGTAGCTGTTCCTTAGGATCTCGTCTTCCGTCCAATTTCAGCAAGAGTTACTTCCTGCAAAGCCTTGTTATCATCATCGACCGCACTGCTACTTCAGTTAAACTGTCTGCCTGGTATTGCGTCATTTCCTCAAAACCTTCGTCTTCTTCGAAAGCAATTTCATGGCGAGAATCGGAAGTCGCCGAAATTACAGCCACATCAGTGGCCCCATTGCCCACTCAGCATTACGATTCAAATTGAGCATTTCGGTACCGACGCATTAGCCTCTTCAATTCACCTCCTTGCTAGGCAATCGCCTTTCAGACTGCCTATTTATCGCCTTCCTTTCCTATACGCCTTATAGACATTTTTGATGTTCCCGGGTAACTCAATATGTTCTTTGGGTAATTGTTCTTGAATTTCAGCATATAATTCCCTAAACTACTAAACCCTTCATGAATCGAATTTCTCGGAATTCGTCTCACTTTTTTTTAAAATTTTTTTCTGCTTTTTTTTTCTCCTCCCCTACATCCGAATTTAAGAGCTGCTCAAGATGACTTTCATTTATTCTCTTATATGTTTGATGCGAATAGGGTGTCTCTCGATTGTAAAATTCAGCTTTATATAAGCTGAAAAATGACCACCAAAAACTGACTGACCCTATTATTTAATTACTTCAATAACTTCTTTGGCATATGAATAACTCGAGTGCTTGCGATATATCTTAAGCGTTTATTATGAATATTCACGAACTGTTCAACTATCAATGTTGCGATTACTATCATTGATGTAAGCAAGTATATTGTTTTTCAAGGATTCTTTAATGAGGCCAGAATCAACCCACTGCTGCTGTTTTTACAGAAATACACTGAACGATGGATTATAGAATGGCATATCGTCACTGTGGTGAAAATGATTTAAAACAATGTGATCATCTTGGGATCGGAATTTTCCTATCCGCCACTATCACGTTTGGACTTGAGATCTTCTGAAGGATCGCACTTTCCATTTCGACAAGAATCATGACAAAACATATTGTTGCAAATTATTGTTTCCGAACACCAGTTGTTTTATGCAGCTGAATTGCCACACGGGTCTCATCATTCATTTTTGAGTGATTCTGAATAGAGCTAAGTTCAACTGTTGGCTTTCTTTAAGCTTGATCCCTTGTAGTACGCACACCAGCTTTTTCAATGAGGTAGAGGGTAGGAAGAAGGGGAGGTGGACACTGTTTGAGGAGTTGCTTGGACGTTAAGTCGCTCCACGTTTCTTTCCTTAGCACAAAAGTGACACCAAACTTTCAGTTATCCTTGGCCAAAAGATTTCACACATCGACCAATTCTTCTTTGCAAGCGCCAAGCCTAGATAATGCACTTTGATAAGAAGGTACAAACTTTCGTTTTATTGCATTCTCCTGAAATCTTGCTTGACTTTCGCAAATGCGACTTGATTACAGCTGCTTCTCGATTGACCATAAATGGGCGTCACTTCCAGAGTCTGATGGAAGCAGGCACCATCATTCGCTGGCAGAACAAGTAAACGATTAATCAATATATAACTCATCAATCTTATGCGATTTTAACAAAAAAATGTGCCCTAGAAATTTTTGCCATAAAGCTTGAACTACATCAACTGAACATGTAACAGCAGCGTGAAGAGTGTTCACAAAATAAAACCGGCTATCGCATCTTACCTGCGAATTGTGAGGGCTAAGTATAAGAACATCAAAATGCTTCGTAATGTCTACCCCAAGCTATATGAAGTTGCTCCATCATATTTCTTATCCGAAAGGAAAATCTTCAACAACTTCATTTAGGAGGAATAAAAGTTTTCGAATTGAAGTCAAAGGTGAAAGGAAATGATATGTGCAGAAAAATATTTTGCATATCTTTTTCCTTTTCTGGATTTTCCAATACCTCTTCTCTCTCCATCATTTAAAGGCTTTCGGAGTTATTCCACTTTCGCAGAAAGCTCTCCTTCCGGAGATGGCTCTATCAACTGCAACTTTGATTCGATTCTTCTCACAAAATTCATGGACGTGATATTTGTCTTTGCTGACTGTATGATGCATTCATTTTCTTGGCATTTTTAATATTCGGAATAGTCTTTGATTAATCGATTGCCCAAAAATATTTAAAATGCAGTAATGAATCCAATAGGGCGAGTTATTTTGCAAGTCGATCGCTTAAACACAACCTTTTCAATCGTTTCTTTTAATGCAATTCCCATCGATTCGGATCACCATCAGAGCAATCATTCAGAAGAATATTCAAAGAGAATAGAACAATATGCAACAAAAGGTGACTATCTGAATCCCATCCCATCGAAGACTTATTCCACCTACAGCTATGGAACTGCTTTGCAAAAATTTCATGTGCAGCTGCAGCTTTCACTGAAACAGTATAATTACTTCTAGACGAAATGAAATAGAAATTGAAAGTTTGAAATAGATAAGGGAACGATGAACCAACTTCATTTGCATAAAAGCCAACGATTTCGATCTTCTTTCAATGAATCACAATCTTAAAACTATAAGATTATCATATAAATAAGCATTAATTTACTATCCGGATGTCATACATCCGGAAATTTACTATTTACTATCGTGCAATCACCCGGAAATAATTCCGGATGTCATGCAAAGAAACAATCATATTTCCGAACTAGTAAAACGGAAAACGTTTTTAGACTTCTTAAACAACTTCTATTGAGTGAGCAAAAAAGCTGTGAAAAGCATCTATCTCTCCTAGTCTTTTTTCACACTACATTGAATAGTTTTGTTTAATTTTTAAAAGTAATTTTAAAATATATAATCCACTCAATGCAACTGGAATAGCAGTTTGCTTACAGGTGAATCTAACGAGTAGAATTAACAAACTTCGACGAACAAATAATCAAGTTTGCATAAGTGGAGCAATAAGCAGTAAGATTGAGGCCGCCTAGGGGAGCATATAAGAAGCTTAAATAGCACTGAAAAGAAGTATAACTGAAAACAACTTTAATAGCGCTATTTTACGCACCTTTCAGATTAGAATTCCTCGCAAACGCTCTTTTTTATATAGGTAAAAGTACATTTAAAAAAGATCATTTGCGGAAAAAGTGAATTAGTTTGATTTTCTGCGCCAAAGAATTCACAGTTCCGTTCAGCTGAACCTGCTCAACGTCAAAATGTTGTATTTTAACGCATGAATTGAGTAGTGCTTATGATGAAATGTAGCGAAAGTTGCGGAAATGACCAGTCATATCTGATTCTTGGCAGAAATGACTTGATGCCCTTTTCAAGCCATAATCTCAGAGTTAGAATTGATCATGCTAAAGCGGTCGGTACGATCTACCACTGAAAACTGCTGTCTAATTTATGAGAAATCAGGTGAAATTTTGGGAATGACCACGATCTTTCTTATCACAACAAGAGTTTATGGGAATATTGACGAATGGCTTCATAGTGCCACTTTACTGCTAACCGGATTCTGCAATGTAGCTTACTTCATCTTTCATTGTTCCTTATTTGTACAAATTATTTATTCAGTGACTTGTCGACGCCTTAGATATCTTTTCACCAGCTTCAGAAAGATCTTATATGCTCAGAACATTGGTCGCATACACGGCTATTGCGCCTTTCAAAAGAAATAAGTAGTCTCTTTCATATGAACTTTCAGCCTATGTGTGCCCTTTACGTTTAGATGGGAATGAGCTTTACTCTCCAGGCTTAATCAAATACGTATGTACTCATATCAGTTCTAAATTTGAATGTACTTTTCACTGCAAAAGGAATAGCAAGAAAAACCTCATGAGTAGCTAACCGTATATTAGGCTCGCTAGAAAATCCTTACATAGACTTGCTTTTGTTGTCTATTGCCACCCTCTCCTCAAACATCGTACACATATATGGTCACCATATATTGATAGAGACACTGAAATGATTGAACTTATGGTGAGGACATATACAAGATCTGCTTTTCGTAGGGCTTTTCTCAAT
Organism: Toxascaris leonina; assembly: GCA_022844705.1. Lineage (NCBI taxonomy): Eukaryota > Metazoa > Nematoda > Chromadorea > Rhabditida > Ascarididae > Toxascaris > Toxascaris leonina. Next base: position 39,679 of record JAARMF010001477.1, read on the forward strand.
TCTATCCTTCTGTCCCCTCCTAAAAGACTGCAGATTCTCGGTTTGAAAGCTTTGATTTGAATTTATGTTTTCAGAGAGTGAAAGGCTACCGCGATTTGCGTTCGATAGGATCTTTGCAACTAAATCGTCTAACGCACATGCTAGCGATTTCATTGTTGCCAGCCAAGATGTAGGCTCTTGATCGAAATGAAAGTATCAAGTTCAATATCTTTTTGAATCACTCTGCTATGGGATTGGCTGCTAGCTAACATTGTGAAAGCTAGAAATCTTAATGCTTTCAAAGCGAAATTGATTCCATTTTGAGTTAACGTCATTGACGATAGTAGACGGTCAACCAATAGGTGTGTTTCGTCTCGTTTAGGCTTTTTATTAGCGATGACCACATTTATAATTCATTTGAAAGATTTCATTTTTGAATTTCATATATTTCTCCATCTACAATTATAGCTCATTTTATTCTCGAATAAATTAAGCTGAAAATGGTAATGCTAGAGGCGTAATACTCTAAATTTTCAGCTACTAATTTCAATGCGTTTGTTTGCATTTAATCAAATTTCGATGACAAACAATTCTTGAATGGTGCAAAATTTTGTAAACAAGGCAAATAGCAATTGCGGAAGTGCAACGATGGCTGTGGCAATTCGCCAAAAGCTCTTAGGCGAATTACCACAGCAAGATCAAAAAAGAATGGTCGAAAAATGACCTTGAGAAGGAAATAGGGAGTAACAGTGGGAGATGCGATAGCGGAGAGAGGAGCCCCCCTTCCCCCCTCCCCCTCCCCCCTCAAAGAAAAAATGGACGATTTATTCATTCATTGACAAAGTGGGAGTAGGAGGAGAGTGNAAGAGAGGCGAACAAGGACTGAGCAAAAAGTTACCAATTGCACAGTTCACAAGGATTCACAGAAGTTTGAATTCCCCCTTGATGTGCAACGTTAAAAGTATAAAGCTTTATAGGCCTTATGACTTAAATACGAGGACCTCCTCTCCACCTTCCGAGCCTCTCGTTTTCGGTGGGTGAAAAATTGGAGAAATTATTCCACCCGAACCACCTTTATTATTTCGCTTTTTCAAGACTAGAAAATATTAAAGAAATAAAAAAAACGAAATATAGGCAGTTGCGCAAGAACAGCNTGCGCAAGAGCAGCTTAAACATTCACTTATTCCCAAGCTAATTTTGTCAAGAAAAGGAAGCCTCTGAGAAAGTGCAGATAACAGTGTATTGCAGGATGAGTATGGATAATGATGTGGTCCAGAATACGGATTAGTTTGTTGAATACATTCAAAGGGCGTTCATCTTGATATCCCCTAATTATGAATTTTGCTCAAAAGAGGAAAAAAAAGCTCTCTTGAAGCAAAGACTTAAAAAAATATTGCAAAAGTTTTTCATCAATAAGGTAAAACATAAATGAATAATGAGGATTAAGCTATTTCTTTGCTGCCTATCTAAAAAAGAGCTTATTATCTAAGTGTTACGAAGCGTTATAGTACTAAATTGACTGATGAGATTATCACATCATTTTAACAAAAAATCCTTTAGTGATGCGATCATCACTATTGTAAGCTCAACGAATTCAGGGGATTAGATGAAGCGGAAAGAAAATGATAGTACAAATAAATGATTTCTAAATCGATGAAATAAATCGTTGTTGATGCACATCCTATATTGTTACTNCTAAAAAAGAAGCTTATTATCTAAGTGTTACGAAGCGTTATAGTACTAAATTGACTGATGAGATTATCACATCATTTTAACAAAAAATCCTTTAGTGATGCGATCATCACTATTGTAAGCTCAACGAATTCAGGGGATTAGATGAAGCGGAAAGAAAATGATAGTACAAATAAATGATTTCTAAATCGATGAAATAAATCGTTGTTGATGCACATCCTATATTGTTACTTACAAAGATACAAAGACAGCTGTAGTTTCGTCGATTCCTGTATCGATGCAGCTGACAACCTCATATAGCTGTTGTGACCAGACTTTTGGAACGCTTGGTGGTCAGTCTTCCGGCGATCCGTTGGGAAATCAGCCGGCAATCGAACCAAGGTCTCTTCGCTTAACAGGCGAAGGCTCTACCACTGAGCTACCGACCCCTTATATTGATACTTATTTTTCTTAATCCAATTCAATGCAAGAGAAGGATTATTAATATCGAATCATATAAGAATCTCAACAACGGAAAGATTGAATCAGCACTATCATCAAAGCTATTCTAAATACGATTTGGGATTGTAGNGATACTTATTTTTCTTAATCCAATTCAATGCAAGAGAAGGATTATTAATATCGAATCATATAAGAATCTCAACAACGGAAAGATTGAATCAGCACTATCATCAAAGCTATTCTAAATACGATTTGGGATTGTAGTTGCCATATAAATGAAGCTGAACAAAATATAAGCTTTACTCAATGAAGCTAACTATTATAGGTGGAAAATTCCTTAAAGTTGCAAAAACTTACTGCAAATTTCATTAGAGCA
>JAARMF010001478.1:0-14348 GCA_022844705.1 Toxascaris leonina
AAAGCTCACACAAGCACTAATAGAATTCGAATTGATCGGCTATTCAAAGTACTGAACGTAGTATATACGTTTTCACTTATGCTGATCAATAGACGCTAGTTTCGATGCAAATTTATTTTATCAATTAATTTGAACAAATCCTCATATTCGATCACCTTATACCACTAAAAATTCAAGCAGAATATTTGGTCATAGCGTTTATCTGCCGCTTTTATTCATGAAAAGATCTCCCCCCTCCCCCCCACCCCTCCTCCATCCACTGCATAATTTTGTTGTTCCCGTTTTGTCTTCCAATCTGCCTGTGTGCGTCAGCTGACTAGTTGTTTGCTTGTAGAGCTATCGTTTTACCAGTTATATTACTCTTCACTGTTAAATCAATTGAGTTCTTATGTTTCATAAGAGCCCGTCTGGTCATTATCAAGTTATTCGCTGCAGTTGAATATATTTAAATTACCAATTTTTTGCCTTCGTTGAGAGCCAAAAAGTAATGAGAAACGTCGAGATTGATAAGCGGCTTAAGAATCTGATGCTGGGAATATTGCGTTGAATGAATACAGACGAATATTGACTCCCACCATCCTCCAATTTCTGTATGAACTTGAGAGGCTTTTTACGCGAATCAGTTTTATCCATCCTCCACTTAAAGAACAATGGGATTGTTAATGTATCTACAACGAGTAGCCAAAGAGAACTATGGTGGAATGAGCACTATTATTATAATTTCGTCGATAATTTTAGATATTTTCCATCACTTTCATTCCGAAAGTTTTAGATTGCTTTTCCGATAAAAGATTGCCTATGTGTTGCTTTAAATCTTCCGGCAGACGTTTACATAAAAACTGCTATAAAGATACCACCGCTTATAATTTGAACAAGAAAGTACTGTATTTACGAAGATAACGAATGAGTCTCTCTCTCTAATTTTTAGGCGAACAATCACTGAGTGAATGATCGCCGATCGCAATGCGTATGCGAGTCGAAAATACCTCCGAAACGAAAAGTTTGGTGTGATAGGAGAAGCGAAATTGGAACGGCAAATAGCGGCACGAATAGTGAAGAGCGATGCGATCTTGGAAGCGTCGACGACCTTGGCGAGCTTCCGTCACGATTCCATGAAAGTCACTACCACCGATCGCTATCGAACGCCCGAAATGGCCGATAAGCGATATGGCGGTCGAACGCCGTTCATTGCTTCTCACCTTCCATTCGACGTGCCTCTCGATACCAAACCTAACTCCATCTTCTTCTTGCTCTCCAATATCGGTCGATCTGCTTGTTCTGCACATCACATTGCCAGCTGCTACGAATTCTTCACTTTTTGTCCAACTAAGCGGCACAGCTTGCATTCCAAATCTTCCCTTGCTATCATTCCGACTGATTCGAGAGCACAATCACTCCTGGAGATGACCAACTGATTCTCACACTGACATCGAACTGCACGTCATAGAAGCCGTGAAATATCCTTCAAAAAGTATGCAGTTATGAGCATTTTTAATGGGACTTTTAAGATTCGTTTCGTTCATTCACAAATGGCGTTTCATGCCTGAAACGCATCGAAACGCATCGGTTTTATTTATTCTGAGGATTTTTGCTCATTGAAATTCTGATTTCTAAAATCATTATGGCATTTACAGCAACGATAAAATTTCATCCCTAAGTATATTCTGCGCTTCATTTCAATAAGCATAGATTCTATTAGAAAATTAACGTTTTTCCAAATGAAAACAATGCGGAAGTACGGAGAATTGTCAGCAATAGGAGGGGAAAGAGGAATATCCAAACAGCAGATTACTGCTCTCTCATAATCTTGCATAAATTCCTCTCATTGTAGAAAGTTAACGAAGTTTACCATAGTTGAATGGTCTTGTAATTTTTCAGTGATATTCCTTACCGCCCATTGTTTCAATTTCTTATGCTAATTGCTATTTTTACTTGCGAAATTTTGCGCCCATTTCGAACGTTTTTTTTTATTCTAGCCTATCGTATTAATAACTTCACATATTAGTGACTCGATCCAGCGAGCGCCTATTGCATCAACGACTCAATGCAATATGTACCTATTGTATCAGTGTGTTGATGCAAATCATCGCCCGCCCCNAGTTATATTCGCAGATATTCTATTGATAGCATATTTCTTTTTGTGATTTTTGGAGGAGACAAATAAACGCAACAATTTTTGTCGAGAGAAGAAACGTCAAAAAATTTCGCATTGTGCTTCAACATTTCCTCAAACGGCTGAGAAAGAATCCGGCAGAGAAGCGTGTCACAGAGATGGCATTATATGCGTTTTTGCATATCGCTTATCGCATCAGCTACATCAACATATATTAAAGCTGGCAAGATGATGGCATTGATTTGTGAAGTAATTCGACCGCTTCTATTAATGCGAGAAGATCCGCTCTTGCAAAGTTGTAACTGCAATTTGCATTATGGCACCATCTTGCTTCTTCATTTATCTATTTGTCCGCCTTTTTAATCTCAGCTGAAGAGGTCGTCAAGATTAGAGTTATAAAGTTTGATTGTTGTGAAATGTGTCAAACCTACTATTGCATCCAACATATTGACACATCGATCCCGCAAAGAATTACACAAAATTAAATGTGGAAAACATTTAAATGCGTTCTGCACTAGTCGACTTCTCGGTTTTACACCGGCTGAGTCACCAAAGAAGCAAATTTTTCATAAAATAGTTGTGCACACCGTCGGATTAGTTGAAATATGAAGGCGTTATTTCGCTGCACACTTATTATTCTTCGGTAATTTACGGAATCAAATTGCTTAGGTGAGCAGAACAAAAGATGAGAGGTAATGTTGGGTCAAATTTTCCCGAAATGTCCTTCCACTTAATGCCGATTGATTGCGAGCATACAAATTTTTTATCACTTTTATGAGACTATAACTTTATTGGCAACCAAGGGGTCCGCGTAAAAGATAGTGAAAAAGGTGTTGGTCAAATTCAGTGGCTTTTGATTCTTCAGTTATCGGCGTGTTTATCCGATACGTCAAATGCATGAAGATAAAAACGCTATCATAGTGCTTTGATGATGCACTTTACTAAAAGAACTTTGCGACAAGAGCATTAAAACGGAAGAAATCATAAATTAGTAGGAAAAAGTGGTTAAATTCGTAATGTTTGCTAGAAACGAATTCAAAGATCGCAATAAGATCACTATTATTCAATCGTTTGTCTTAGCCTATTTATATCCATTTATATGGCTAACCGTCTCGAATAACGCTGCATTATTTAGCGAAAAAAAGGGTAGCCCAATTTGNNNGGGTAGCCCAATTTGCTCGTTTGTTATTCAGCTGTGAATAATTAATTCTCTTTAATGCTATTATCAGAAGCTAATCTTTCAGTGACTTCTGCTGCATTTCCGGCATTCCCGTTAACAACACAAACGTTTACTGGCAATTTCATTATGCCTTTCCCCTCGATCGCAGGTAATATCGCTGATTTTTCAAAATTTTCATATGATTTATTGTTTCAGAGTTTTTCGACGCTCAAATTTTAAGAATTGAATGCGAGTTTGAAATTATTTGATAAAGCATCCTCTTGCACGATCTTTGAAAACTATAACTGATCATTAAGGAGGGGATGAAGGATGGAGAGGAGGAGTTATGAGGAAATGCGAATCATTCATCATATGTGGTGAAGTATTGTTATAATAGTTTATGCGATATCATTCGATGCAATATTTCGTAGAAAATATCCACATTTTTACTGAGAGATTATTTTTATTCATAAAAGGGAAATAAAAAAAAATTCAGCGGATTTCGGAAAATCTCATTCGGTTAATCAGTGAGGAGATTTTATATTTTCGGTCTTTTATGAGTTTTTCGAAATAATTTTAAGGGTTCAATACGCTTTCCAGATATAGCGTCCATCTAGGATTTCTCTGAGGCACTAACAGCTATCCATCCGGAGTAATGTTTCTATTATGCAATCGATTTTAGATCCCTCATTGCTTCGGTATACATTCGATACACCAAAATTGGAAGATATTACACCTGAAGCAATGCTGCCACACGTATGGGCCGCTTACCGTATACCACTCACTACGATAAGGCCGCCGCCTCCACCAGTCGACAAAGGAGAAACGACTGTCGTCGAAGCAATACAGTTGCGCGATTGCAAAACCGCATTTGGCGGGAAATGTCCGTCGTGCAACAAAATTTATAAGTCTAAAAAAGATCTGCAGGTAGATATGAACGCTATTCGAGCTTAATTACTCACCGTTGTATGTGATAAAAAAAGAAGACGAATGTCCACTAGCACATATACGCAATGATTTACTGGCGTTTCGAAACGCTTTATAAGCGAAACGTCGGCAGGTGAAATGCTTCATCGACCATCCGTGTTTATCGCTCATAATAATTCATTTATAGGGTCCCAATACTCGCATGATTTTGCTTATCTACTACTATGCTAGCAATTGCTGCTATGATCATTTAGAGGTTTCGTCTCGACGTTTTCCCACTCAACAGCAATGACACTTTGCCGAATCTAAAACTTTTTATGGCATATCAAATTAGATCATCAATAAAACTAATTAAGGTGCAAATTAAACTAAATACGAAATGGATTTAAGTGAATTTCAGGATCATATAATCATACATCACGAAAGACGGTACGAATGTGAGCGATGCACTCGAACGTTCGTCTCCGAAAAACGTATGCATGCGCATCAAATGAAGAAACATTCCGGTGAGTTTTAGCATCATCCTAGATGTTTCTTATCCGAACGTTGCTAGAGAGCAATAAGTTGTTTTGTAAGAAATCATCGAAAAGTTGACTAAGTTTGCATTATTATTTATCATTCTTTCCAGTAAGTGATAAGGAAATCAATTTTAACATTGCTACAACATCGCTAATTTGTGCACAATTTTTGAGAGCACTCTCATTAGTCGAACACCTCTTCACTAATATATTTACGAATATTTTGTTAACATTAAAAGCTTAGAATTTATTTGGATGGCTTAAAGTGTAAGCTCGATACCCAATTAAATCCATCCTCTCTAAATGCCCTCACTGAAAAGCATCATGAATATGAGAAATCGAGATGAGAAATTTCAAGAGAATGTGTTGATCTTCGTCTTATCTTGCCATTTGGCTGCCTATTTACGCAATCCTTCCGCAAAACAAACCACAAATTAATTTATTTTAGTGCTATCGTTGAAGAAAACAAGAACGGATACAAGAGGCAAATTATATCGCTGTGAACGATGTGAACGCACCTATGAGACCTATTACAATTTCAAAGAGCATCTCGCGAAACATGATGGCAAATTGTTCGAATGCTCCATCTGCAATAAACAGCTCTCCGGTCAAAGTGCCCTCAGCAGTAAGTACTCTAAAAGCAAATTTGCAATAAATCGCATTTCTAATACATCTTTGATGAGTAAATTTCGTGGAATTTTGGGTTTTCATCTGAAATAATACACATCTAGGATTGCTATTGATAGTTTAGGCGAAGACATTGACCATTTGGGAGGACTATAGGAGTAAATACTCTATCCGCTCTCATAACTTCTGGTCCAACGTGATAGCTATCTTCATTTTTGACTAAAACTTTGTTTACATGCCTGAGCTGGACACAACACTTCCGATGCGCTAAAGAAGCCTAGCCTACTCTACAGCAGAGTCTGCAATAATCTCAATAGTTTCATCTATATATATCCTACACAGCAACAAGCTGTCTAGTTAAAAAACACATCATTTTTGTTGGATCTCATGTCTATTCAGAAAGAGGACCAAATTTTCGATAGATAACGTAATACGGGGCAGAATATTTTTCTACAAAATTGGAATAGAGGAATGGAATAATTGCCACACAAATAATCACGTGGAATATTCTCGTCGAAAGCTGAAATGCATACGTTCAGGGCATTCGAAGATTCACGATAAGCCACATGAGTGTATGATGTGTTCGAACAGATTCAGCTCTGCATACGATCTCGACTGTCACTTCAGCTATTATCATTCGGCAATAAAACGCTTTAAATGCGAATATTGCGATCGTGTTCTCTATAATTATTCTGGCAAATTACGTCATGAACGTCTCTGTGCCGCAAGACCTTCGAAGCCAACGAATCGCGATAATAAAGCACAATTACGAAATACCCCCACTGAAACAATACAACTTTCAACAGGCGCACCAAAGTCACTCAGGAGCACTTTCCAAATCAGAGATATTCTATGTGACACTCCCGCATTCCAGAATGAACGCATAGATGCTACATGAAAGATCCTACCGTAGTTTACTGTAAAGGGACGGAGGTGATTTAAATTTTACTATCAAGAAGTGAAAATTGTAAGGAGGTAATACAATCGGACAGGGATCACCAACAATCATGACAACAATAAAGGCTAATCTTTTTTCCATTCTTAGAAGCTTTTACGGGAGCAGATTGAATGAGCCTTCATTTGGTGGATGATTTGCGCATTTGTGCGAAACCATATTATCGATCGCTGTGGTATCATTTTTAAGAATTTGTGAAGGTGGACGATCTAGTGGTTTCAATCGACCCAACTGCGATGATTGTATGGGTTTAACATCTCTGATTCCAACAGATACCATTTTCAGTTTTCAACAGCATAAATTTCATATATTTCAATGGATTAGGGTTATTTGATATCCATCAACTCTAAATGTGAGGTTCGAAATCACTTATATTTCTTCCTTATTTATAGACTAGTAAAGTGATTATTGCGAGAAATTATTTCATAAGAACAACCCGATGAAATGACGAATCTTTTCTTACAATTCCCTATACAATTCCCAAATGGGATCATCTTCGTCATATTGCACTTAGCTTCATTCTCGTTTTCGATCTATTCGTTCGCTTTCATTTTATTACTGATTGTTGGAGTAATTTGTATTTGTTAACTTTGATTATTGCGTCGTTATTGTATCGCATTTGTATAATAAACTTCTATTTACACCCTTAATATTGCATTATTGCATCAACTTAAAGAACATATCCACATATTTTATGCACAAAAATAACTTTATAGTAATTACTTATTTATCTAAGCGGAAAGAGCAAAACACTTGGCGTATTTGGGAGAGACGATCGTTTCATTAGAAAAGCCCTCAATAAACACCATCAATTGCCATCGATTTATGCTAAATTCACAAATCTTGTAAGCATTGTTGTATTATAATTATCACCATTGGCATTTGTTGTATTCGTTTAATGTTACCTCTTAAATTCTTTCACATTATGCAATTAATAATTTCATTGTCATTTCTTTTAATTAACAATCGTTTATTTATAANAGTGAGACGATCGTTTCATTAGAAAAACCCTCAATAAACACCATCAATTGCCATCGATTTATGCTAAATTCACAAATCTTGTAAGCATTGTTGTATTATAATTATCACCATTGCCATTTGTTGTATTCATTTATTGTTACCTCTCAAATTTTTTCACATTATGCAATTAATAATTTCGTTGTTATTTCTTTTAATTAACAATCGTTTATTTATAATTCAGAAGAGTTCTTCGGAAATTTTTTTAAAGAAACTTTTGGAAAATGAGTTGATTGATCTGATGAAGAAATATTTATAAATGTAAAAGAATTTAAAAAATTTCTCAATGCGGTGATATTTATTCAATTTTCCGCTCATTAATTCCAATATTCACTCAGCATCAGTGAATATACAGCATTCTTTTTTTGTCGTCTGAAGGCAAATAGCACTATTCGTTGGATACTTTCGGCGAGTTGATGGTGGAAGGCATACGGCATTGTCCACCTAGCCAGCAGATGATATGCCATCGTTAGGCTACGATCGCATGAAGAATCGTGCTAAATGTTTTCTTAAGCCGTCTATTGGAGCAGGGATAGCGCCCTGGTCATCGACTTCTAACGTATCTAAGGTAAATTAAGGAAGGCAAACGATAAACTCACAGTAAAAAATGTCCAGCTCAACAATATTCAATTAATCTGTCATCTTTCTTGCCTAATTTAACTTCATTTTCGAATGAAACGTTTCCAATTGCTGGAGAAAACTTTTTGCGAAACGTATCTGAACCTTTCGCGACCGTTCGCTTACACATAGAGTGTCCTACCACTCTAGAACAATTCTTTAACTATTTATTTGCAGAGGATCCTTTTTCGAAATATTTTACTGCACATCCTGAAATTAATTATTACCGAATGCAACAAAAGTAATACTGCAATATCAATCGAGCAAATTTTCTCAGCCGTCTCAGAAAGAAAGCGACGCAAGAAGAAGAAACAAAATTTATCATTATTTAGCGATAATTTAGGCGAAATGACCGAATTTTCTCATAGAATGACGTCATTTAACAATCCATTGGATGTATTGAGCGGATTATGAAGAAAGTACAGTAGATTATCACGCCATTCGCATATCACATCTTGTATTCACTCGATAGTACCCGGCTGAAAAAAGTGCAAAATCACACATCATTCTAGCGATTACGCAAATTTGTGTATTCTACTAAAGAGGTCAGCCTTGGCCAGATTGGCCACATTTAAGTTGGTAAAACGCTTCGGTATATTCGAGTTCTACGTTCGAAATTTATATGCTGAAGGAGGTAGCGCAATTTTCTCAACGTCTCAATCGTAACCAATGAAAGTTGACGATTGGATTCCAAAATTTGTGAATGGCCAAATGGCCAAAAATGGCCAAAAAATTCAAGGCTGTTTAATTTATGAGGTCAAATTCAACTAGAGAGTTCGAATATTTTCGGATGGAGCAAAATCTGTTCCAAAAAAAAAACTACGCAAATGCTGCTGAAGCGAGCCCACGCATAGCACAAATATTGACCGAGCAATGAGCATAACGAATGAGGTCGTGATTATTCATTTCCTTTGCGACGTCGTGAGGGACTCGTTGATATCGTGGCCTAGTTATGCGGTACCCATGGTGGCCTAATCGACGTCACGTCCTTCCACCATATTTTAGTGCATCTCTTTGCTATGCTCTTTCATATATGACTACACCTTTAAGCTTTGCTTATAATGCACTACTGGAGAATTACTTTGCAAACAAGCTCATCTAGTAATTGCTTATCCGTCGAAAATATTTTTGCTGCTGAAAGAGAAAATTGCTTNNNTATTATCGTCGAGACGAAAGAAGATGCAAATAAAGAGTCTGAATAAAGGATAACTTTGTTCTAATTATGGTCTATCATTTGGGATTTATCTATTGCTGAATGTTGGAATTGCAATATTCGCCGTAGTTTCTATTTGGAGATCGGTTAATCTCCAGTTCATCGTTCTAAAAAGAATTATTTCGAAGAGAGTTCGTTTGCAGTTTTCTCTTTGAAGATATAATTTCTCATGAAAATCCCTCAAGTTTAGCTTGAATGTGTTAGTGGACAATAATTCTCGAAATGAGTTGTTAAATAAATTGAAAAACTCTGTAAGAGAACACTTTTTGCAGCAAACATCTGCCGTCGTTCCTAAGGAATTGCCCTTTTCAGAACTCTCCAAGTAGTTTCTGATAGCATTGACTTTATCAANGGAATTCTCTAAGTAGTTTCTGATAGCATTGACTTTATCAAAAAAAAAAAAATTTTAAGAGTCATATTGATAAGGAGAAATTAAAGATAAAATGGAGAAAAAAAACTCAACATTCATTTATGGCTTCTTCACTAGAAGAGTTCGGCGACTGCAAAAATTGAAGAGATGTCGAGCGTTGAGATTTGACACCAAGAAATTGGTACTTCGTCTCCCTATCGAAAGTATTCCAACTCCTCTCAAGTATTCAAACTACTTTAATTTCCCATATTCTTTTCAACAATTGTCGATTCTCAACGAATTTCGATATCCCTTCAACGATCAAAGCTTTGCGTTTATATGCTAACCGATTTGATGGTTGACGTTAGCATCTTAACGGCTGCATAATATTGATTATTAGCATACTTTTTGTTGTTCTATTGTTCTGAGTTAAAAGACGCGCACGTTGCTGGCTCAGCTGATGTGCCTCATCAATTGTTCATTAATCTCAGCTGTATAGACGAATGCTTTAGAATCATTCAACGATGTGTTAGCTTCTCAATGTTGATGCATTTTTGCAAGCAACAATTTGTTTAAAACTAAATTCTTTGGGGGAGGAGGGGGGGAGGGGAGGGAGGGGAGAGGTGAGAGAAAATGCCTCTATAAATCCCTCCCTTGCGAGCTATAGGAATTTGAAGAGTGGAACGACCTAGTTGAACAGAAAAAATTTATTTCAATACTAAAAAATTTCAACCACATGTTCTCTTATATTTTGACGTTAACATCACCGTTTCGGTTAATGGCAAATCGAGTTTCCAAGAAACGATTTCGCATTATCTCTTTCACATGAATCCTCATGAGGTTTTTCGCTCATTGTTACGTAACCTTTATTGTTCATTCATCGTTTATCGATATCAATCCATTGACTTGCTAATAAAAACTCGTGCTGCATTTTAATTTCACAACTGAGTTCGATCTGTAGAGGTCCTATTTGACAGAGCGAAAATGTATGAATTTAAGTCTCGTTGACTGGTGCCTAGAATCTTTCGAATGTTTTATCACTGATTAACGTTCATCATCTAAATGTCGCGTCACTCGAGCACTCGAGCAATTAAATATTTCGCTCTATCTGAATAGCGGTATGCTGCATTACCTTCTCGTCCATCCTACTTTATATTGTCCTCAATCGAGCAAAAGCATTTTGCATGATCTGCTCATCGATAATCCTGATGAGTATTTATTTATTTCATTTATTTCATCAATAGATGGCAATACTTAAGGCCTTACCTCTGCATCATATCACAGATTTCATTTACCACGTAGAGTGTCAATAAACGTTGCAATCCGTGTAGTAAACTTCACAAAATGAAACCTCATCGAAAAAATGTTCGAACTCTGTCAGTAACAGAGTTATCAGTCTATGGAATTCTTTCCCTACTGAAATTGTATGTGCCACAAGCGTTGCCTCATTTAAAATAAGATTCAGGAAGCTTCATTCGGACTTGATGATGCGCGATGTTGATTAGCGACGCCCATCTCTAAGACGTTGCTTATTTCAAGCATATACGAAAGTATTTCATCGCTTTCATTGTGTATCCTATTTTACTTTTTTTGTTGTTCTTAAACTACACAATTGTGAGTGTTTCAGATGAAATCTTTGTATATTTATCTATTTAGAAATAAACATTTTGTCATAAACTGCAATGTGATTAGTTTTCTTCAATAGCGTCATGCCTCGAGACCCTTAATTTCCTTCTTCCTTTGGTATTTAAGAATTATAGGTAATGCGACCGTTGACGAGTCGTTAAATAATTAACACATCTTTTTTATATACAATCTAATTTATACAACACTAAGCCGCTGAATAACAAAGTTTTCGCTTCAGAAAGAGGCAACCCAACAGTGCGCTGCTAGCTGAGATTGGCAGAACTGTGATTTGATGCATTATTGAAGTGCCTTCGATCGGTCAGTCAACGGTCAAGGAAAGATCTGAATTCCTTATTTCATCTTCCAACTTTGTGCGTTTCTTGTCTATCACCAACTTCAGGTCTGGATCAGTCTGAGCCATTTGATGACCATTAGCAACATTGACCATTGTTGACCATTGTTTTTGAAGAAACAATTTTCGTTTCCAAGTACTTCTCGGTTCCAAAAAAGTCTAAGACCTTGTAATGCATCACTAGCCGTTCGTTTGAAGTCCATCCCTGATAGAGCCATTCGCAAATGAACTAGTCTTTCATGTATTCCGATACTGAAGCAAAAAGAGGGAAAGTATGAGCAAATATAATTCACTACTACAGCCACTCATCTTCCACGAGCTAGATTATTTAAAAGTCTGAGTGCTATATGATGGAGTAAAAGGCATCTACGAGTTTTTGCAATAAGATCTGCATGTCAACATTATCACATGCTTTTTGTTTGACCAAATATAAGCTATCATGTCATTGTCCATCCTATCCAGTAAAATTTCAATTATTTCAGCAGTAGCTTTGAGGATGAAATGCTTCGTCCGAAAAGTATGCTCAGATATCGGTATAAGGAATTTAAGTATTGTCTGTAGGTGATAACAGATTGTGCTTTCAGGAAGTTTTAGCATAATCGAATATAGAGCTATTAAAAAGAAGCTGGTCGGACTATGAGGAGTATCTTTTTTGAGCATTGTAACAATTATAGCCTCCTTTCATTTCATCGATGTAAATCCCATTTCCACTATGCGTTGGTTGTTTCGCTGTAATTCTATTCCATTGTTCCTATTTGTTTTCGCATTCCTATTACCTCATTTGCTTTTCATTTATTATACTCCTCCAAAAATTTCTGCTCAACCAAACGATATTAGGTGGTATAGTGAATGCTTTATAGCTCTTGAATGAGCCAAAAATATGCATCCTTTCGAGTACGAATTTATTGAAATAATTGCAGCAATTCACAGACGTAGAATTAAATGCACTAGAGTTGCTTTAAGGAATAGTTCCAAATTAAATATGGTTTACTTTCACAACGCTATTCAGAAATCATTAGTCGTTGGAAATAAAGAGAAGGCAGAGATGGAGAGAGCAGTGAGGACACGAATCACGATCGTTCTTTATCCTGGCAAATGCATCACTTATCAGTTCCACTACTGCAGCATTTATCTATGCTCCTCTTCTAAGTCATTTCATGTCAACAGGCATAAGATTATATAGCGTGCACTTTTTGTTGTGATCTCCTTCCTTATATCAATGCAATCGTGAATTTGCCAATTGAGTTTGTATTGTTTTTTTTTTTAAAAGTCTGCAATGAGTGCTTCATTGCCAATATATCTCAGAGTAATTTTTTGTTAATTCAATAGAAACAATTTGTAAGCTTTGGGAATAATTGATTGTTGCGATTGATGAAGTACAATTAGTGCAGCGCAGACAGCAATCATGCATTTTGCAATTGCGGAAGAAAGCAATTTGTATTGGTTTATATCAGAGATTCTCGCAATATTAATATTCACACTGATTGCTTTACTGTATCATCGCGGATGCATCTTTCAATTGTGCCATTTCATTCAATTCGTGCAGCCAGCGACAGCATTCCACTTAACTTTTCATTAGCCATAAAATAATTCTACGTTCAACATTTCTTATTCGAAGATGATAACGCCTCAAAGTGTTGCTCTCTATGGTGTTATGGTTGTATACTTCATCATATCGATACTCAACTATATACTAAATAGTTTCGATAATTCCCTTTAGACTTAAGAGAAATTCCGGAATGCAAAATTATAGTTAATATTTTTCACTCATGAGTTGCTTTAACGTTACTCAAATGGTGATACTTAAATGGTCTATAATGAATCCTTCTTAATGCAGTAAATGTTAATGGCACAAAGAAATGTCAACGCTATTCCCTCATATTGTGTATCACCAATTGCACAAAGTCTCTCATATTAGAGAGTGTCGCATAGAAATGATGTCTGAAAGCCGAGTTTGGCAACAGTTAGATGACTGTCAACATCGAAATTAGTGCTCATCGGTTAATTTAACACATATTTCTTGAAAATATTCTGAATAGAGTTTAATGCAGCCATAGTGAAGATGCACAACCTCAAGTGACGACGAGGATCGTTTATGAAACGAACGTCGTGAACATCTTTGTATGTATTATATACTTTACCATTTTTTAGCTAAAGCAGCTCCAGATCAAACTCACATTAAACCAGTGCTTGATAGCGCCTTCATCTTTAAGTACAAAGTTCACCATCAGCGAACGCACATACAAATAACCGATGCATCGAGAGGAGCACCTATTTCATCTACGTTAACACACCTGATCCCCTAATAACGTTCATGGTATCCACGGGCAACCGTTTAGGAAGGAAGGAAAAGGGAAGGAAAACAATAGGAAACGATCTTTCTTCTATGGCTCTTATTTTACAAATTTTTCTCGATCTTGTATGCTGAAATACAAACGAACTTCAGAAGGACCTTTCGAAAGCAAATGATTTATAGCTTATCCTCTTCTTATATTATTCTGACTCTAAATTTATCTCACATTTTTAGTCATATCTCTTTCCTTTACCTCTTTTCACTTTCTTTAAATAGTAAATCGCTTCATTTTAGAAGTGATTTATCCCACTCTCTCCATCCTTCACTCAGAGATCTTATACAGGACTCTATCAGTCATCGATCATAATTAATCCATTAGGCAGGCATCTCTTATATCTTTGACGTCATAGTAGCTCGAAAAATTTGCCATATAAATGGAGATAGCATATCATACGTTAGTTTTGTTATGTTTTTTTTCTTACTTCATCTTCAGTGGTGTCAGTGGCTACTTTTCAAATATTCAAACGTCTGCTTGCACCTGTTGATACTTATGTCAATGGGCATTGCTCTATCTCTACTCA
>JAARMF010001479.1:0-15022 GCA_022844705.1 Toxascaris leonina
CATATGCGGATACGTATAAAAAGGTTAGAGGATTATAAGGTACGTAGTTGAATAAGGTCATAAAATAATGAAGCAGATATAATGCCTAGTTTTATTACGAGGAATATTTATTCAGCCTTTAAAAGAGTTCAGAATTTGTAGTCAGTCACTCACTCTTTTTACAGAAATTTCATTCAACCATCCCCGTTATCCCGCCTTTTGCCCGGTTTTGTGGCCCATATTAATTCGGTTCTTCATAAATTCGGTTCGCAAAATGATTTATGTGCAGCTATATTTCTATACGGTTCGGTTTTTTAATATTTTTATACATGTTCTGTATATATTTTTCCATTTATATATTTATTGAAGGCATTTCCCATAAGAGAATTTTCGTTCCGAAGAAAAAAACTTGCATCCATCAGTCGAATTCTTCGCCGTTTCTATAAACCGATCGTTGCACAGCTGAAATGCATATGTTATATTTTATGTGCGTTTATTCTCCAACAACCAGTGCCAGAAAATTGGAATATACAAGTATACAAGCGAGAAAAATGCACAAACAAAAGAGAAATAAGCCGGCCGGATTCATATTGGAATAGCCCAAAAATGGGAAATAAGCCGGCCGGATTCATATTGGAAGAGCCCAAAAATAAGTCATCGAATGAATTATAACTGACTCGGCTTCGCCGGATGCCAAAAAAACGGAAGAAAAAAAACGGTGGTGGCATAGCCGAAAAAAAAAAAACAAACAGGCAGTCTCATGTGACTTCAATAAAAGCATCGTTTCAGCCTATTCATCGCAGATGTTATACGGTTTCAGCTGACTCTTTGCACTCGATTTCACACCTATAAATTTTGGAAAATGCTATGCCGAAAATGCTCTTTATATGCAGAAATTTTGCTTTTAATTATGGATTTGCTTCGCCTTAAATGCAAAGAATTAATTCAGAAAGAGTAATAAATAAGACAGGTAAAGGAAATGTAAACGTTACGCATGTTTATGTTTCGATCTTTAGTCAGTGATGCGAACATGTAAGGCATGCGTGGAACCATCACTGGAACGACACCTATGGTCCGTCAAGATTTGACTGATGCTACTGAAAGGCAAGAAAACGGAAAAAAGCCAAAAACCTCTCAAAGCAGACCGTTTGAACAGGCAGTGGGGGAGGGAGAGAGGGAAGAGAGGGTGTTGAGGGAACAGCTTCAGCTCACTTCGGGATTTCAAATTTGGGAGCGCTTTTTCATCACCAAATCTTATAAGTGGTATTTCCGGCTCTAAGGCGCTTCTTAAGGTTTTCTGTGTTGAGCCAAAGTATTCAGCGACGATTTTTCATTCCGCTGCGTCGATCAATAATCATATGATCGATATCGAATTTCATAGTTCTTAGTCGTCAACTATGGAGGCATCGAATATAATCTTGCAACACCAAACGATACAGAAGGGATTGAGGGGGGGGGGGGAGGAGAAGGGGGGAAGGAAGAGGGAGAGTTGGATGAGGAGAGAGGATTGTAGATGTGTTTAGGAATCCACGACTTTAGTTCTTGAAATATGAAATATCTCCATTCCATAATTAAATGAATTCTTAAAAAGCTTTAAACGCATCAACAAATTTATACATTTACATCTCTTTACGTGAAGTGCACCGTTTTAGCTCTTAATAAAAATGTTGTGTTGAAAAAAAAAACTCGCCGTCAACTCTTCTCGTTGCACTCCAGTTGCACTAATAAGTCGCATGACTGAACTATGCACTTTGTCTTATCGTTCGCCTCTAGGCAAAATTGCAAAATTGATGGTGAATTCGATGGTGTATTTGCGTCATCAATATCTAAGTGCTGTTACTAAAATTTGCAATAATTTGAAGGTTATGTGCTTCCAATAACGATAGGGCAAATCTTTTGATTGTCGGCCGTTAGCAGTGTTGCCATTATCTATATCCATGACAGAATGGGGATTTTATAGCGAAATGCTCGAATAGCAGTTCGACGAGGAAAACTCGATTTATGCGAAGAATATTGATGTTGTTAGGGTGCCGTTTATAGAGAGATGTACACTTTGCAACAATTTTCTAAGAGCATATTTGTTAGGTGTCATATTTAAACAAAAGAGCCCATGCAAAATCTATCCGCTTCTTCTTCGAGACACCGGAGAGACAGCAGACGTCAGCCATGGACTCAAATTAACAGCGGTTTTCGTCTTCGGTATCAGACAGATCGACGCGCTCACCGAAGCATTTATACATAGCATCAGATACAATACCTACCCAACACTGATGCGGTACAGTTAGGGCATCTTCTCCGAGAAATGCCCTCGATCGACCAACATGCGCATACGCCCAACCCCCAAGAAAATTCAGGAACAACCGAAGAAATGATGGNNNGATGGTGATATTTAAACGAAGGTTTTCGCACTTGTGCTTAAAGATAGTGAAAGGCTGCTGCGATATCCCGTTCGATAGCATCTTTGCGTATATCACATTCAATACACGTTTCAGCCACAATGTACATTTTCGACCAAAATTGGTATGCTAAGTTCATTTTCCTTTCGAGTCATTCGAGTATGGAATTGTCTACCGGCTGATATTGTGGAAGCTAGTAATCTCACTGCTTTCAAAGCGAAATTAGCCCAGTTTGACTTACCGTCCTTGAGAGGAATAGAAGGCAACCAATATGCTGTTAATATGTGTATCACTTCGATTCAGCCTTTTTTCAGCACTATCACATTCGTCTTACCTGAATGTTTTCGTTTTTGAATATCGCCAATCTCTCCACATACTATTGTATGTTTCTTTATGGTTAAATAAAACATGCTTACCATAGGATCGAAGCGCTCATAAATAAGCTACAAAAATTCAGTTTTCTGCTATTGTTTCAACGAAGAACAATTATTCGCCGTTATGAAGTGCAAATCTAGTCGGCATAAAATGTATAAAAAACTTTCCCTGTCGAATGCAAGCAACCACTTTCGAAACTGATTGATCATTGTGGAGTATGATATAGAAGGTTGCATGATATCTATTGAATAAATGGATAGATAAAAAGGCAAACATACTTACGTAAGCACTGGCAATTATGGAAGCGAAACAGGGGACATAATGCGCCACAGCGTTTCTCATTTCTGACTGGAGGTTTTTAAGTACAGACGGCTTAAAATCCCAGTAGTTCAAGCTTCATACTAGATTAATGCTTTTATAGCGATGGCAAGTAAACTTCTCATCTATCTGCTAATGTTTCTAATTTTTTTCTAAACTGAACGCTTAGAAGAAGAAATTGCTAGGTGCGAAAAAATCTGGTAGATTAAAAACTTCGTGCTAATCGGCATTTCTCAAAAGCAATTAAACATGTAGCTTTCAATGTCATTGCCAGCGGTTAGTAAGCAAGCATCGATCGCTATATGAACGTGTTTAACTTCAAAACAACTTGCATTATTTTCGCAATTCCCCTATCCTTTTTTTTTTCAGTGGATTGACAAGTGAGGAAAGAGTTTTAAAAAATTAGTCGCAACTGCCTCTCGCAGTTAATGGAAACAGTGATCATGCTCTTGATTCATGTCGTATGCATGCGAAGAGCTCTGTATACGAATATAACAAATATTGTATGATGCAAATCATAGTAAGGGCATCTTTTCATTGTTTTATGCTTGAAATTGCCATAATTCGGTCCATTTTAAGCTCAAATTCATTCTTGAAAGAACGGATTTGGAGAGTTTTAGGTTATAGTAATTGAGTTCCTTCACTTTTGATCATGGAGGATCACGCTGTAATTGCTTGATTGCTTTAACAGCAATTCATTCTTTTTTGCTTTCAGTGATCCAGCATGAGCTGAACATTCCAATTACTAGAAGAAATAAATGCAGATTCTCGCATTTGCGAACGTTAAGATTCGTTGAGTCAACAAATTATCGGCTATGAAAGCTCCAAGGATTAAAGATAGATTATGAGAAAATGTTTTTTAAGGTTCCTTTAGATGTTCCAATTAATGAACTAATAGAGGTAGATGAAGGAGAATTTTTTTTTAGCAAACTCTGTCAGCTGATACTGAATCGAATTCCTTTGGAGACTGCGAGCACTGACTTTCATGCTTGCAGAGCTCCTTTTGACTGATAACTTGATTAGGTGATATGAATAATGTGCCGTGCCAGCTAACGAGATGAAACTACAAACATTTTGAGCATGGGAAAGGCAAATGCATTTTCACAAATATCCCAAGGAAATTCCGTCGTCGAAAACCATGCCGACCAAGTTTGGCATCTTTCTCTTGCTTATTAGACGATATGATAAGCTTTGCAATATAGACTTTAGCACACACATGCTGAAAGTATAAAAACGCGAAAGGAGAGGAAATTGTGGTGCATATGTAGTACTGGGCGATTTTTCACTGAAATTTCGCTCGTTTGAATTGTGGCAATGACATATGAAATGAGGCTCAGCGGAAATTTCCCAGAATTGAGCGATTCCTGACGAAAGTGATGGATCATTCAATGCTTTTCGTGATTGAACGAGTCGTTTCCCGTCCACCCATTTAGAAGTTCCCTTTGGGAACTAAAAATAATGCTCCCTCACAACCTGTTGGCTACCTACCAATCCTCAAACGCTGCTCCAATCAGGCACTCAGGGATTGCATTGGGCTTGAATGCGGCCACATTGCACTTTTTGAAGAGAAAAATTGCACATAAAAATGAAGCTTGCATTAAAGTTGTTCCAAATTTTCTGTCAGCCCAATTTCGTCATTCGGTCTTGAAGGCTTTCACTTTTCAACTTGTAGCAGCGGAAATGAGTTTTCCCAAGTTCCCAATACCCAGCCAGCATCCTCAATAGCTTTAATGCCCTATCTGCTTAAAATAACCCCCTTGGAAGAAAANNNTAAAATAACCCCCTTGGAAGAAAAAGTGAAGCAACTACCATAGGTGGCATCATTAGGTGAATAATAATGGAAATTAAGCTTGAAGCATAGATACGATTTAGCGCTTTGCTCCCTATGCTATTAACTTTTTCGCATTCAAGCGATCTATGAATGAAGCATTAAAAAACATTTGTAGTAGTTTTTTAGTGATGCAGCTGACGAGATCTTTGCCTTCAGTCTCTGAATTTATGGATATATGCATCATTATGCCGCAACTCAATCTCTGCTTTCGTAATATTGCATATTTCTCTCAATTTCTGAAACTTTTCTCAACTCGCAAATTATGTGAACTGAGATTGCGGGTTAAATTCCGAAGAAGGGCCTAAATAAAAAATTTTCATCTTGGAGCGTTTTTTGTTGAAGACGGGATAGGGATAACCTTTTGAGAATTGCTGAGCTGTACTTAGTTGCGTCATTCGATAGATATGATTTATGAGTTTATCCGCTATTATTTGCAAAGCGTCGATAATGATCGTATTGCTTTACGTTAAGCAATTGCGCCAATGCAAGTTTCGGTTGACCAATTGCTGCGGTTATGCTTGCACTCGTTGATATTTCACTGTTAGTTTGCGGATGCTTTGTT
Source organism: Toxascaris leonina (assembly GCA_022844705.1). Classification (NCBI taxonomy): domain Eukaryota; kingdom Metazoa; phylum Nematoda; class Chromadorea; order Rhabditida; family Ascarididae; genus Toxascaris; species Toxascaris leonina. The sequence goes on from JAARMF010001479.1 coordinate 5,462, forward strand.
CTTTTTTGCTGCTGTCATCCATACTTTTTTTTCGCATTTTCTCAGTGAATGAGTAAATGAATGAATGAATGAATAATTAAATGAACTACATAATAAATTAATCAGTAAATAAATCAACGAATAAATAAACGTAAATGAATGAGTGAATAAACAAATGAATAAATGAATAAATGAATAAATAAATAAATAGACATATAAATAAATAAACGCATGGACAAACGAATGAATAATGAATGAACTGATTAACGAATTCACCAATAAATATGTCGGTAAATAAATAAACAAATAAATGCATGTACAAATGAGTGTATGAATAAACGAATGAGTGCATGAATGAATAGATGAATAGATGAATAAGTAAATAAATGAATGAATGAATAAATGGATAAATAAATAAATATATAAATAAATAAATAAATAAATAAATAAATAAATAAATAAACAAACGGAACGCAATAATTGACAGTAGGTGAGCTGTAACTGAGCTTTGAAATGTTGCTTGCCTTATTCAACACATGTATGAGCAATCTCTCTTTTCCTTTCTCGAACTGAAGCAAATTTCCTAAGCGAGTGTTGTGTGCGAAATTCATGAAGCCCTAACAAGATCGACAGCTGGCATCACATGTACCCTTGTGGAATCAAGGATTAAGGGATATTTGAATGTTAAAAGGGCGCTTAATGAATGCAGCATCTCCAATGCTCGTGTCGATGCGTAGTTTCTACTGAGCGAATCGCAATTTTCAACAGCTTTTCGATATCCGATAGAGCATAAACTTTCATGGTCAATGCATCGGTTGTGCAAGATGAGGCGAGCACGACGAACTTGAATAATTGCTCAGCAATTTCTGAAGGAATTTTCGAGCCGGCCGAAACGAGCCGGAACTTGGACTCCATTAGCACTCGTCGTTTCACTGCGACAATCTTGACTCCCCATTCGGAGAGTTGAGCCATCTCTCACTTCCGTACCCTACTGATTCAGGAACTACTAATGATGTTACTCCCAATGTGCTAAGCTAACAGCTATTTGGCGTTTTCCCAAGTTGCGGATAGGAGACACGCCGTCAGTATGATGGCTAGCTGTGAATATACTAAATAAGCAGCTGCGGACAATCTAGCGACAAGATCTGGCAGGGTGGGGTTGGGATTAGCGGTGGCATATCAACATATAAAAATTCGTCGTAGTGCTCAGTGACGGTCTCGCGTCACGATGATTACGATCCATTGAAAAGGACCTCAGCTCCTACTGTATTGTAGGTACTTCGTGGAAGAACAAAGACTAGGGAAAGGAAACTTCGAATTACCAAGACCTATTTTGTCAGTAGCCTGGCCACCAGACAATATATACCAGTAATTTCTCCAACTGCACCGATAGAAAGAACAACGAAATCGATGAAATCACAGCTGTGCAGTGTATCAAAGTAATAATATTATTCAAGTGGCTATTTGGCGTATCAATGCTAGTTCGTTGCTTTTATGTAAAATAGTTAAATTATTTTTATCATTAGGTGCAGTTTGAGAACGCTAGAGAAATGACATGCATTTCGCGGATATTATAAACTGAAAAATGCCCTGGAGAGTAGAAATTCGAAAATGTCCCGGGAGCTGGAAACTAAAAAATATCCTTTGAGCTGAAGATAGAAAATAATAGACTGAAAAAGTAAGGGATGTAATCCATGCATATATTCCTCAAATATACTTCAAAATGGCATGAGATGTAATTGATTACAGCCCTCTATTCTTGAGCGTTGGTGCAAGCTGATCTTAGCTGAACAAAACCTGCCTATATAACGGTATAACAAAGTGGTGCAGTTTTCTAACTGCACCCGTTAATTTTCCACTATCAACCGAAAAATGTTAGAAATCTATGTTGTAATCATTTATAACATATGCCATAAGGGATCGATAAAATCCGGCGTCGTATTTACAGCTAAATTCTTGCAAATTTTTCTCCGCCTTTTGCTCAAGTTTCTTTTGAATTCTCGTCTGATGTAAGTGGGATTTTTTTAACTCTCATCTAAAGCAATTCATGTTATCATACATCAAGTTTTAAGCTGATCCATTGACAAGGAAAAGAGTTGTCGTCACTGAAATCTATGTACTTCCGGCGATGTTGCACGCGATAGAAACGTGATCGATGACTAGACAACAGATAAAAAAGGATCGTCAGTAGCACAGCAGTGAATGAAATGGTTGACGGTGGCCGTAGTATAAGTAATGGTTGCGCAAAGTGACAAAGGTGAATGGCATGGTCGGATGTTGCAAAGAAAGAAAATTGAGCCGTTGAAGACGGTGACTGAACTGGAAAGTAACGGGTAAGAATAAAAAGAAACTTGAAAGTATTCTATAATCGTCTCTGGAAACTTCTTATGCTCACAGTGNTGACTCTGGAAACTTCTTGTGCTCACAGTGAATAAATAGAAATAAGCTGGGTCGCCGTTCCAAGGCATTCAGTATATCTTCCACAAGACATTCTTGCGGAATGACTTGTGATCAAACTTTTGTGAATAAATAAATGAGAAAATGAAAAAATATATGAATGAAAAAATGAATAGATAAATAAATAAATAAATAAATAAATAAATAAATAAATAAATAAATAAATAGACAGATAAACGAGTACATAAACAAATAAATGAATGAAGAACTCAGGAAACAAACTAATAAATAATTAAACGGCTAAGTAAACAAATAAACAAATATATATTATTACATTTATATATTTGTGTATAAACATATGAGCAAAAGAAATGAATAAACCAAAAACTAAATGAATAAATGAATGAATAAATAAATAAGTAAATGAATGGATGTAAGTGAAAGTGATGCAAATGTAGGGATAAAATTAGCCATAAACAATGGATATGAAAGTGAATAAAAATGAATATAAAAACTGGCACATATTTTGGCAAAATCCTGATACTTGCGAAACGATCGTTCAATCGCTTGTTCTAAAATCAGTTCCAAAACGTTAAAGAACGTTTCTCATGTGGACGATTCACTCAAATGGTTGGTTGAAGTAAAGAAAAAAACGAACGCTTTATTACATTTTGTTTGCCTATGATAATAAGATTCTATATGCTTGAGTGTGTGTGTTTTTTATGAGCATAAGTGCATCCCAAGGTTCATTATTAACACTCTCAATTACTATTAGCGACTATGGTCGACTGCTTCATTAATACCTTTATTACACTTATATACTTTGAAAGATTGCCACTAAGCGATCGCCAATTCGGTTGGCTGATCAAGCTGGTCGGCAAAGTTTTCCTCATCTACGAAGGGCTGGAGCAAAAAGATGGTCCACCTAAGTTGCTTGGATGCGCATGATTCTCCATTGTTACTGCGTCATATATGTATGGATACCTGCTGTGTAGATGAAAAATTGAACGTTACTTTCAGCGTCAATTCATTCAAGCACCTTCGTAGAATGTACGGATCTAGCTATGAACATCACTCCTTCATCATATAAACGTTTGAAAATCCTATCTGCACCTCCAGCTTGGGGTTTCTATCAGCTTGCGCTGTTCAGCGGCCTTCTACTAAAATTGAATTTGTTGTTAGCAATAGCTGAAATTGGAATTGGATATTATGACGAAAGCGATTGGAATGAAATGTGCGCTGAATTTGCTTCTTTGTAAGCTCTTTCCATTTCATTGAATTTCTTCGTTTCTGTTGCTGCATGAAATTCACTTTGATTTTTTCATGCTTCGCGATGACGGTGGTCTCATCTGGCTTTGTTGTGCGCCTATTTATAAACTTACAGAGGATATTATAGTGGAATCACATTTCTCACGTTTCTTTGCTTATATTTGCTCGCATATTTGCTCATATTTTATTTCGAGTTATAGGTCACGAATCCTACAACGAGATGATTTGGCTCGATGGCACTTGATTTGACCCGAGAAATACACATTTGAGAAACAAAGTTTTTTGGGCTAAGGATCAATCATCTTCTGCGGCTTTCGCTGCCCACGAGTCGACCATATGGTCACTCAGGCGACCGAAGAAACACCACTTACACTGACAAATAAAATCGTTGAGACATTTTCAAGTTTTTGATACCCGTTAACTTTTGTGCTATACGGGTCGTTGTGAAAGTTGCTCTAAGGCTTCATATCAGAAGGAATTTCGATTCATGGGATCTGATAGCGCCAGCATTCTTAGTGCTTCTAAGAAACATAATACTGTTCTTAGATAGCAGTGTGGATGAAGCTCTCTCCTTGAAGCCGAGTAACCAAGCAGCTTTATCCATGCTGTCTGCCGATATCTGAATCCTCGAAACATCAATATACATTTCCTTTACTTACAGACCTTGTTGTGACATGGTGGCGACCAACAAACCTTAGCTAAATGCATATTTTGATCACTAATACTGACCCTGACTTCGACGGACACCATCCCACTGTCAAAGGGTGCGGTCTCACTTGTTGTGCTTTGTATATTTCGTGAGTCGCTCCCATTGACGGCGAATCGTTTTCTTGCCATCGTTGTGCTTCATAAGTAAACACGAGATTTGCTTAAAATCTCACTTCTCCTGACTAAACACTAAGTTTCTTTTAAACAAATCAGAAAAAAGGCATTCTAGAGAAGAGCTTATGAAATGTGCTTATACAATTCCACTTCCCACATTAACCATTTTCCAAACCCAATCCCACATCCATAATTCCATTGCTATGATCACTTATAAAAAATTCCTATGTGCGGTTCATTTCGTCAAGCCAGCGAATTATAAATTGCCGCTTGAACAGTGTACGGCAACATATGAATATGAATATTCTCTAGTACTTCCATCGCCATATGAACTTTTTGAAAGCAGACGGATTATCGTGATACCTTCCCGACATATGGTTGGAGAAAATACATTCGCACGTAAATGACGCCGTCATAATGTGGCTGAAAAATTTCCATCGTCATCATTCTTTCGTTCGTCCCCGAATTTCTTCAGAATCAGCGTTTGCGCAGTGCGCGTCGCTTCGTCTGGCATCAGAGATCAAAACCACCCTTATTGGCCAGACACTATTACCGACCTATGTTGCCCATTCAGTGCCACAAGGATGAGGCGGATGGATTTTCTTCGAATTGGCTGAAAACTTGTAGCAACGCACAAAAATAAATTGCTGCACAGCCTTTTGAAATCAATCTACACACGTAACATTCGATCGACGTTATCAAAGGAATGAGAGCTTCTATCACTGAGCTCACAATTAAAACTGCTTGTTATTCAAGAATCACGGCCAACTCCTTCGGCCTTGATTTTAGCCGATATTTTCCTCTCCAATAATTCAGCCTATCAGTTCCTCGGCTATTCAGCAATACCCTCACATAGGCAACATCTATTGAACATATAAGCCGAGTGTATAAATTTGGCCGATATCACACATCAGGTCAATGAATGATGCGTGGATGATTTTGCAGCTCATTTTACCCTATTATTAGCTGTTTTTCCCTTATTTTAGCAACCAAAAATATATAGATCTTTTTGCATTAGCTAGCCAAATATATTAAGTGGAACTCGCTGTAGAGGAGAAGTGAAATTTTCTTTTCCAAAAGTTGACGCGTTGTGTTAGCCTCGTAATCTACCAAATTTCCATTGAAACGCACTTATTTATCCCATAAACCATTTTGTAGTTCGGTACGTCTGCTTGTTTATGTGCTATTTACATGCCAAAAATATTTCAGCTGCTTATAAAATTCGGTTGATAGAATATATAAGAACAATGAAGACAATTATTTAACAATGCACTTATCCAGGAAATTGTTCGCCTGTGTAAATTCGAAGCTATCGGATATCCTTTAGGGACTTGCAGTCAATTACCTTTTGGCAAAATTCGTTTATGCAAATTTTTGGCCTCTTCAACAATAAGATTGCTTGTATTTTTATCAAAAGATATCATCAACAACAATGCAATCAAGAATATTTCGCAAATAATTGCACTCCAAGAAATTTCATTGTCATTGACAAGATGCAGCCATTCAAAAAAAAGAACAATAACAACACAACTGTCCATTTAACAGCAATAACCCTTAGGCATAATGCTGATTGAAGGCTAGTAATTTGTTTTCATTAATTCTGGTGGTATTTCCCCCACCCATTCCCCCCTCCCCCCCTTCCTCTCCAGCAAACGAGCAAATAATGCACGTGAAAATATTCGAGTGTATTTATCAGCTTTATTTCCTAAAAGTGTCAATGATATAGGCATAGGATCCACTAAGGCTAGTTGAGATATTGCAAGGTGTGATAGTTGCGGCGACTTTGAAGCTGAATATTGTCGGCTCTGAGGCACTTCAAAACTAATGACGTCATCGTCGTCAATGCCCTTCGGCAAGCAAGCACCCTTCTTCACTTAGTTTTGCTCGTTTCGACTTGTTGCACTTGAGTTGTTATACGTCTCTCAGATTTCCGAATTCACATTAGTAGAGCATATTATCAAAGTGTCAAATTTTTTAGGTATACGGGAATGCATCTGTGTTCATCTGTTGGAGAATGTCTGCATGTGTTCACACTCGAAAGCCATTAAAACAGTTGTTGAGAAATGTAATAGATATAAAGTGAAAAATAAAGGGAACTATCGGTCAAGTTCATCTTCAAGTTAACTTATTGATTCGAGGTTAACTAAAGATGCTAAAAATCAATAGGATCGGAGAGAAAACTTTTTTTGTCAATAAGCACGCGAAACTCAGTTCTTCAGATTTGTATGAACGATTCGCCCAATTGAAATATATGTCTGAATTACCACTGTCCGTTCATAATGTATTGGTGTTGTTATGATATCGTTTGGTTGATAAGCAAAATTAGAAGTGAGCATAATTGTATTCTCGTTCTAATGCTATGCACTTTATAAACTCCCTCAGGCATTCTAAAATCCACGTGGTCAATTTTTAATGCTGATCGCTTTTTGGATTAAAAAATTACTGCCTCATTAGTAGCGAGCATAATCGATGTGAAGATGGCATATGGGGGATTCCTTTCTTAGTTATTGCATTGCATATTGCTGTGACCAATTGGTTCATTTGTCGACACTGCAAATGGCTAGAACCGCATTAGCCTTAGGCAGGCAGCAGATGATCCTCAAAGATGTTTGCGTATCATACATAATGTCTGCAAACTTCTTTTATAATTTGAGCTGCGCCGAATCTGGCATTGCTTAAGGGATCTCAAAAGGGATTTATGAAACAGTTTCGTTTCCGATCAGGTTTTTCTTTCGCTCTCTTATATGAGCGCTCAGGCTGTGCTATATTCTGAATTTTTCCTTGGTGTTATGGTTGCAAACGCGAAAAATTTCGTAATGCTCGGGAGTGGTACCAGGAACTAGTTGCTTTCTTGCTCAAAAGAGGAACCAGCTTCAAGGCTGATTAGAGTGCTCCAGTTTAAGCGTAGTTCGAGGTTCTCTAAACTTAGAAGCCTCAAAATTCGAGTTGGACATTTGCGAATCTCGAAGATCTCAACTGCCAGGGGAAGTCGACCTCTCACAAATCAGGAATTATCGAGCAATCTTTTTCTAAGACGGCCTCTAGCGTCTATATTCGTCTTCAGACAGGAAAGCCACGTTGCCACGCTTTGAAATCACAATTTGACAAACAATCTTTACAATTTCCTATATTCAACTGCAATTCCGATTCTGTTCAGTTTCAATCCGCCCTCATGGAACTCTCACTCCCCCTATAGCTACCACCTTCATATGGAAAACACCTTCAAATATAACGCGAAATGAGGAAAAAGGGGATGGGTTCTTATAAATTTTTATTAAGTTCCCTTATAATTTAAAATAGCCCTAATATGATAATTATGCTCAGTTGTTAAGAAGGAATATAGGAAAATTGTAACAGAGAAAATTTAAAAAACCTTGTAAATAAGAGCCAATAGAAATCTTGAAAAGTGACTACATTTTTCACGAATCTGTTCTTATATGAATCTATTATAATCATTCTTAGTTGGATGAATACTCGCATAAAAATGTGAACATTGAAATAATTGAATATCAAATGAATGCATTCGTTGATTACCATAAACGAATACTTCCTCTTATTTGAATTGCAATTCAGTGGTTATCACGCGAAATGCTCACAGCTATTTTTGAAAGCACTAAGCAATCGATTAAAAAAATATTATTCTTCGATCTCACAATATACGATTATAGAATCATCGAATTTTGAGTGTTCATTGCAATATTTGTGATTATAACAACAATACATATCACACATATCTGATAATTACTTTAATACTATTTCCACTTTTCTATCTCGAAAATTTTCGCATTTTAATTTTTTACAACTCTGAAAGTCTGCACAGCATCGAAATTAGGTCTGCTTCATTGCACATTGCTTCACATCTCGAGCGTTTGCCATCTCTTGTTTGGCGGAAAAAAAAAATCGGCTGCGCATGTTGCGGCATTTGTCTTTCATTATTCGACGTTTATTCCACTTCCTCGTCGTTTTGTTTTTTGCTGCATGCCGAGCCATGTATTACTCGTCACATAGACCATGATCATTTTCACTGAGAAAAATATCACTTTTACGTGATGCGATTCCAAAGAGCTTTTCCTATTGAAAGCACACTCTTCATCAATGAATCGTATTTTTCTCTCGCAAAGCCTAATTTCTTGAGGTTGCTGAAATAATTTTTTACTCGTATGCTTATTCATAATCTAGTACCGAATTTTTCGGCTTAATTGATTCCATTTTTGTGATTTACAAATCTAATTATTACTGCGCCTTTGAATTTATCAGCTGCCTCTCAGAGATATTTGCTCCGGGCATTTAATGAAACATTTAGATCCGCAGGTAAACTAAGAACGTAGCTCAATACGCATATTGATATTTATGTTGTTGCGAGGCGATCTTCGATTGCAATAATTGAATAAATGCAAATTCTACATTCGAATAGAAAATAAGCAACCCCACAAGTCGTCTCGCAGCATTATTTATACGNTTACATTCGAATAGAAAATAAGCAATCCGCGAGTCGTCTCGCAGCATTATTTATACGAATGTCAGTGATCTAATGATTACTTTGCTTTCGTGTATTGCTGTAAACGTCGGTGTCTTATAAGTGTTCCACGCTTCACTGCTTCTCGTCGCGTTTTATACACAGCTTCATAATGGCGCCGAATCATAATAGCGGATAAGCACTACAACACCATCCATATATCCTTTCAATTCTGAGACGTTTTCTGACACTCATATATTAGTGTCTCCACCCCAATTGAGCAGCGCTTAATAGGAGCCCAATTCTTTATAGGAAGCGGAAATAGATCAACGCATGTTGTTTGATATTCGAACCATAGTATATTTCTCAGAGCAATGTTATTTAAATGAAAAGACAATTTACGGCACTCATTGTATGCATTCGTTATGGGGATTAACATAAAGGAGCGGAATTCCTCGTAGAAGTACTCAAGAGGCCGAATCATTTGGTTGAAAAAAAAATTTTTTTTTAATTGAGGGGAAAATCAAGAATTAAGGTTTAAAAATTAAGAAACTTCACATTTTTTTGAAAATAATAACTTGTATTCAATTTTCTCCCCTCCGAAATCTCCTCGACAATACACTACATATATATGTACA
>JAARMF010001479.1:15369-25597 GCA_022844705.1 Toxascaris leonina
AACAATTTCCCGTGGTGCTATTAAATTATGAACGAATATCCTAAGTAATTCATTCTCATCATCTATGACGCCATTAATTTGTATTAATTTGTTTCTATTTTTCACGCAATCAAGTGTTATTCGCTGGAAACACACTATAGTTGTGAATAAGTGAAAATGTATCGCACTGAATGGATAATTTCAAGGGTCGACTTATTGATTGTCGAAATTTCTAAGCAAAATCCCATCGGTTACAAATCGTAGAAAATTGATAATTTCTCGCATTATTTTCCTTATTTCCTTAAGCTTCAAATGCTTTCTGTAAGTTTACTTACTATTATGCGACTATATAAGCAGAATGAAGTCTTGACGTATTCTTTCCACCTTATTATCATGCTATATAAGTCGCTCATTTGGTTGCTAGCAATCATCTGCGTGGTTGCAAAAATTAAAACACGAAATTCGTTCAATAAAAAACAAAACATAAATAATGTCATCATTTCGAAGGCAATGTTTTTCCGAGCTGATTATTCATTCAATTCGATTTCAGTTATTTTTTCATTAATTGAACATCGAGATTATCTTTTCTCATCTATGAGATTTTCGCTAGCATATATGCCTGAGACACTTACAGTGGTTGGAATGGAAGTAATGTTTCATTATGAAGGATATATAGCAGTCAGAAAAAGGGTCTACAATTTGTGAATGCATGATAACCCTTCGAGGCAATGGTTGTGCACTTAAAAATTTCATTCATCTACTACTGTTAATAACGAAAAAATCGGTGAAAAATTATCAGCCACCGAGAGAAAAGCGCTTAGACTCTTGAAAAACATAAATAAAATAACATACGCCCAGAATTAACTAGGAGAGTTCTCTAGAAAGGATCAACTATATGCTAATGAGCCTCTTCATTGGAGGGATTTAGTTACGCTAGTAAAATTATTTTTTATTTCTCAATATTATGGCGTAATTTCCTGATTTAGACATCTCCCTATCGAGAAAAACAAATTGATTTTGAGCGGGTACTGAAATATTTTCATAGAAAACATAAAACGATATTATTATAATCAAAATAGAAACTTACAAATATCGTCGCAGAATAATTCGTTGAAAAATTTTCGAATCGAAATGGATCGAACGATTATCTATATGCATTTCATCAAAACATCGAATTGGGTGCTATTTATTCGTTGATTAGTTGGATTGAAACAATTGGGAATGCGAACGCATTCGATGATCTGAATATGGCAATTATTCCATGAAAAGAACGATGAATCTTCTCATTTTTCTGCATCTCATTTCTCGCTTAAATTCCTCTACTCTTTATGTGTTGTTGTGAATTTATAATTGTGTTTTTACGCGTTTTTAGAGGGTCATATATCCGCTTTTATTTGGAGCATGTGTACGTTTGTACGTAGGATTTATACCATGTTTGTGTAAATCCATCAAGTTCACACCAAATTCAAATACTGCTCTGCCAAATGAGGTTAAGCCAACGCTTTATTGCCTAGGTTTAAACCTATTCAAACCTTTGCAACATATTCTAGACGATTTGGGCGTATTTTATGCTCACCAGAGCTCCATCAAGTTTTTAGTCAACGATTTCTATGTAATTTTTCAGCAGAAATAAATGAGACTACAATGTTTAATTAGTAACCGAAATGGCAAAAAGGTGCTATAATGCAAATTATTTTACTACTTCCTCTTGTTTCTTCTTATTTCTTCTTTTTTTTTTGCTTGCTCCAATTTCTTCATTGTTTCGTTTTTCCGAGGTATTGCTTGGTTGTGATTTTTCTATTGATGTTCACGAAAGACTCTAAATCAGTGTATATATTTTATGGTTTGTTACGAATTATGAATCGGTTGCTGATTGATGGATGGTATTGTGCTAGAGCTCGGATCTTTTCATCTTGTCTGTCCCACGTTTTCGTCATTTCTTTTTTTCTTTTTTGATGTGCCCACGCCAATTTTTGCTGAAATAGATTATAGCGTCATCATTTCCGCTAATGAACGTTACATATATGCTCCATTCTCCAAATGTCTATTATTTATCCGCATGTGTATCCGTTTGTCATTTAGCCCATTCGTCAACTCACTCGTCCACCCATCAAGCATTTTCAACTCATCTATCGAAAAAGCTATGATGCCGAATCTTGACACGAATTGTCCCCATCTATTAAGTGGGGTGATGAAGAGAGGATTAAGAAGGAGGAGGATCTTTTGTTGGGTACGACATGTATTTCGCAATTACAGTTGATTATCTAGCCGCTATTCCACCGAAAATAATGCCTTAGTTGCATTGCCATCGTTAATCGTCCTGCTTTGAATGAGTTAGTCATGGTTCAAGCAGCAGAAAATTCTATGAATACAATCGGTTGTATTACCGATATGTGGCTAAAAAGGCAATTCTTTATTTATAGAATTATGTAGCCGATTGATTCGAAAAATATTTTCGACTACTCATCTTTCATATTTTGGCAATCCATTGAGCCCACTAGCTGAAATTTCAAGCTGCATTTGATGCTCATTTCATCTTGTTCATTAAGCTTTTTACCGTTGCCGGCGAGTACGCTGATAAGTTTCACCATTTCAAAGCAAATTCCTCATCAAAGCGAAAGTGACACTTAGGATTTGCGCAGTTGCTTATTTGTTTGAATATTATTATAAAGCGGCACTAACTTATTTGTGGGGACGGGGGCGGGGGGAGGGGTGGAGGTGGGGAGGTGGGGGTCAGGGGGGAGAGAGATTCGCGAGTTGTTTGTCGAGTTAGAATCGTTGATAGTTTGTTGACGGAATCCTCTCCAAGCGTATATCGTTAGCTATTCTGCGTCAGTAAGCAAATTCATGCTTTTGCGATTGTTGATTGTTAGCTTAATGGCCATTACAATCTTTCTTCAGAATGTGCTGTTCATTATTTTTATTTTCAACAAATTTATCTATTTGATCAAAGAGTAGATAAGCCTATTCAATGCCTATAGTCAACTGAAAATCGCTTTCATTTCGTAGCTTATCATGCAAATTCAAGCAAATCGATAGCTAAGCGTTATAGCTTCAAACGATTGAAGATGCGAGACCAAAGCGATTAACATGCTATGTAAGTTTATAATTCCGCTCAATTCGTTGCCCGAATCATCAGCCATTCATAGAATACGCACAACAACTTGCTCGTATTCTTGTTGATTCGGCAGCTTCGACGTATCTTCTCCAAAACATCCATCTTTTTGGCACTTCTCGGCGCTCACAGTTTTACTTGAAGCTGCTGATAAGCTAAACGATCGAATGTAATGACATCTTGGGAAGCGCGCTAGTCTCACCGATTTATGTGAAAACGGCTTCATTCGGTGCCGAATCAAAAACATCGATAGGGGCAGATAGACGGATGGATGCACAGGCAGACAAACGAACCAACAGACAGACAGACGCAAGTGTGCGTTTGCAGATAAGACTTATCCATGATGCAGTTTGCAAATGCGTAGTTGCTAGAGCGCATCTAATTTCAAGCTTCTCAAGTGGTCTGTGCGAGCAATCGTATCACATTGATCACATTGAACAGCTGTGATTTCATCGACTTCGTCATTGTCTCCATCGGTGCAGCTGGCAATTTTTCCATCTTTCTCGATCCTGAACCCGCCGCGTCCTAGCAGTGCCATGTAGAAGTCGAAACCCCATCTTGTTGGAAGTCTGCCGCGTTCTTGCTTTCCATATTGCCGTGGCCAGTAGTACATCGCCTGGTGGCCGGCCTGCTGGCGACGTAGGTTTCGGTTATTCGGAGTTTCCTTCTCCTAGCCTTTCTTCTTCCACGAAGTACCTGCAAGGCAGCAGGGGCTGCGATCTTTTTCGGCGGATCGTACTCGCCGTGATGCGAAACCGTCATTGGGTAATGTGACCATTTTTTAAGTGTTGGCGCGCCACCGCCAACCCCAGTCACACCCTGATGAATTTCGCCGTCGGTTGGTTCACGCCTGCTTATTTTGCATATTCGGAGGCGACCGTTATATCTGACGGTTCTTTTGTGACCCTTCCACCGCATCGAGCTGAGCGGAAGGAAATACGACCGCTCAGCAACCGCTCACCGACACCGACAACCCCAGTCAATCGTATCAATCATTTCAAATAATTCATTCATTATTTTCCGCCTCCTTGTTAGACACTTCAGTTTATCGACTCTACTTTGTAAGCTTACCTTATGAGCATAAATTTTTTCACATAGTGTCACACTTTTAGCCCTCATGAGAGACGACCAGTCGATTCGAATAAAAAATGACACTAGGGAACCAGATCTATCATCATGCAAATCTCTATCAAATTCGACATGGTCGAATTCAGCCATTAACCGGCTAACACAACGGGCGAAGTAGCGCATCGGTGTACAGCGCATAGATATCTCTTACGTTGTCAAAATGCTAGTCTACAGAGTGGTATGAAATTAATTTGTCCCACTGAAACCTCTATAGGTTTATTACCCTCAACTGAGTTTTGTTCCCTCAGTCACTACCTACCTCCAAGGGTTGCCTAAGTCAAGTCTCTAATACTTTCAATAAATGCTCCATAAAAAACAAAATCGGAACAATCCTCTTCCGGCGTCGTGAAGTTCAATACAGGTGAAACGTTGCTACGCAGAATTGCACCTCGAAAAATTGTTAAGAATGGATAGAAATGGTACATAAATTTTTTTCGTCGAGTATTGAAATCTTTAGCATGAGACATCTTCAACGATCTCTCTTGCTTTAAATATTTATATAACAACAAGAGTAGTAGTTCATTGAGCTTGTCCCTTTCAACTTGTTTATATTGTTGCGATTGTAACCATTGCACTTGTCTAACAAATATTATCTAATTTCCGTATCAGATAGTAGTTCACTGATGAAAGCTAGTTCATTCGAATAAACAAACCAAAGAACAAATTCGTCCATCATTGAATAAAATTTTCCTTAGTGTTATTAGATTTGTTATTGGTGAAAACTAGATGAATAATAAATACAGAAATACAACTTTTGCTTCTCAGTGCTTCGTCATGGGAATTACTAAAGTATGGCTAGTCAGAACGGCTCGAACTATCAATTCTAGGCGTCATCTTCTCGTTATTTATCTTTCGACAGCTAAATTACCGACTATTGTGGGCTTTGTTGGCGCAGATGATTAGGGATAAAAGATATTTGTCTAGGTGGTTCAGTTTGATGGATTTCCTAGGATGTTAACGAATAGAGCTGCCTAGAAAATTGGAACTAGCGGATCCATGTGGCGACCTTGGCTCTGATGGATCATCATTGCGTTTTACCCCTGCACTGGTTCAAGGAAGCAGTATTAGAGTAGTGTTCATAAATCATCCGTCGATTGAGTCAATGGAAAACATGAGATGAAGTACTTGGAACAGTCGTTGTTCGAATTTTGGAACAGTCGTTGTTCGAAGTACTTGGAAATTGTCCGGATTCCAGAAACATTGTAAATCTACAGGACCTTTCATACAATGCTCGAATTGGTTACGCAAAATTCGAAGCATTTCACTCTCCTTTCTTGCCCTAATCGCTTTGATAACTGCAGTTACTCAACGTAATCTTTTAGGCATTGAAATATGTCGGCATCTGTTTGAGAGTAAAGCGCCAAAGAGGAGTGCCAACTATGTTTCTGCCCTTGATAACTAGCGATGAAAGTGCTAAAGAGTTGTGTTCGAAATAATTTTTCTTCTAGCTGCTTCCACTCGTTTTTTTTTTCACTGCTCCAACAACAGCTTCAAACATCCGTTGCACAGAAGTGCATACAATCATTAGGCGAAAGCAACAAAGTATCATAACCGATAAGCAGTGATAAGATATTGCGATGACGTGTTTTCGTGATAAGGGTTGTGATACGATAGGTTTTAATAAATCGTCTTTCGCCATTGAGGAATCCCTTGCAATTTGTGCGTTGCAGTGACAAAATTTAATCAGCAAGAAGTCATATGATTAGCAAGAAGTCATGATGTCTCTTGCTTCACATTACAAGTAATATTTTAGTGCTTTTGGGGAAGCCTTATACTAATGAACATCAGAAACTTGGCAAAACCATTTACTACAATGGCCGAAGAGCGTAGTTCGCCTCAAGCGTATGCTACATTTTAGAAAGAAGTTTAGAAATAAAGTTCTTTGATAGAAGTTGTAACTTTCGTGTTTTTCAAGCTGTTCATGCTCAAGGATTAGTTGCATGTGTCCAAAGATTAGTAGAATGTGTTTATTATGTTGCTACAGAATTTCTTATGCTGATAAGTGATTGAAGATTGTTGATTGTAACTCAAATGTTTAAATCAACTTGCTATTTCGAATTCAATAATCTTCGTGGATTTCGAAACAAAACAATTATAGAATAAATATTTTCATTCCTTCAAATAGTTGTAATTATTTTTCTGCGAAGCAAAATGTCGAACTTCGAAGAAATAGTTATACTCACCAATTATAATATGTGCAATTCTGGCTTATGTGATATCCTTCTTCCTATCTTCTCTTTCTGAGTGATCCTTTCTTTCGATTTGCTTTCAGAGTTGAACTTTGAGAGAGAATTACATTTTTTTTGCGCTGCACAAACTCTAGCGACTTGAAATGTGAACAAGTCGCTGTATTATTCCATCTATATTCATGCTGAGATAGACGAATGTTTTTTCTATTGCAATGAAATGACGAAATTTACTTCCGCTTGAGGCGTTCTTTAGTGATTCTAAGAGGTAGAAGTTGAAGTCTTGCAAGAAAACAGAATAGAGACGATGATATCATTTTAATTGTTTTACCCGTATTCTCCTCATCCTCATACACCTATTCTGAAGAAAAGTGAATATCCGCTAAGAAATTCGGCGAAAATTTCGAGCAATATTGGCTGAGAATCGAATATTTGAAGCGATTTTTTTGTTCACTCGTTTCGATCGCCTAAATTTAGCGATCTAACACTGCAGTTTTTTGAATGCCCAGGAGGAATTCGACTGGTTCAATTCTTAATGTGATTTAGTCTCACTCAGTATAATTGTTTCACGTGCTACAGCAATAATTGGCCATCACTGAGGCTGCACGTGGTTCTGATCAACTAGGTCAAACGAAAGACCTCACATACTTCCTCGACAGTTGGCGAGTTTGATAAGGATGCCAATCATCTCAAATGAGTTGTACTTATAAAACAGAATCAAAACATTCAGATTCTCTTTTTAAAGTCCAAAAAGTTGGAATGCTGAATCCACTCCTATCGCACAACCGCTAGAGACGCGCTCCAGAAAGATGAGACAGCAAACGAACACTCTACAAAACTACATCAAGCTGTGCGATCTCTGAATTTTCCATTCATCCAGTGGCCATTGACGATTCGAAAGGATGCCGGTGGGGCAACGTATTGGTAGACATAAGCATAAATGATACTTCATCATTATCATTTCTTCGCTCATCCCCGAATTGCCTCGAGGTCATCGTACGCGCAATGTCTCCTTCATCTTAGTCAATAAAGGGCATCTTCACGAAAGAGACGTCCTAGCTGTATCGCGCCAATGTTGAGTGGATACTGCATGTGATGCGATATATAGATGCGCCGATCGGCGTGGCGCTCCCTCTGACACCCAAGACCAGAACATCGTTAATCAGAAACGATTGCTGACATCTACTGGCCGTCAAGCGCCGCGAGGTGGAGACTGGCGAATTCGACGATCAGACACAGCAGTGAACGTAGAGGTAGTGGCAATCACAGCAATTTTGTTTTATGGTTGTCGTAATTGATGGCTAAGAAGCTTTCGCGAAGAACTCGTGACGTTGATAGATATTGAAATTGAGAGTAGATATAATCGGATTTTGAGATTGAAATGGAGATTTAAGCGTTAGCATTGTTAGAAATGATTTTCAGAGAAGAAATTAATCAAAAAAGTTTTATATCCCTTTAGCATTTTTCTCGAAAGTTTTATTCACTCTGATTTGATAGAGGAAAAGAAAAAAATGTAAAAGAGCAAGAAAGATGAGAAGAAAGGAAGAAAGACGACAAGAAAAAAGAAAGGAATGGGGAAATGAAGAAAAAAGGATGGAAGAAAAAGTAGCTTGTGAATTGCTTTATCTAGATATCGAGCTTAACCGCACTAAATCTTTTCTTCATTATCGATCAAACTGAACAAACAACCATTCAGAAGAGAAAAAGCTTGAGGAACATAAGAAGTAAAATCTCTTTTCACTGTTGTTGTGTTTCGATCACGCAATATCCTACCCACTGGGGACAACTATCAAACTTTGGCTTATCCTTTGTCTTCATGCGACACTGGTTGAAAAATTAAAGCATTCCATCTTAATGATTAAAAGGGTCTCTCGGCATGTCAATCCTTGCAAGGCGGAATACAAATACGAAGTGCCCAATGTTACTGTGCTTCACCATCGCCAAGATTTCTACTCATTTGTATGTAACGCAGACGACGATAAAGTCCTGTGTGATAGTATTCGAGTATCCATGGCTGATGCTTGAAAGGGAGCCATTAAGCAAAATATCATTACCTCAATAAGGTCTGAAGCAGAGACGAAGTAACTATGTTGCTGGATGTGCAACATTGGTTGTGGGGTTTGAATTGTATGAATACTATTGCATTGCTTTGCAAACTATACAATCTCGTAATAAAAGAAAAGAAGGGTAAATTCCTATTTTTTTGAGCTTTTTTGAGCTCGTTTAATACTTCTGATAACGAAAATATTGTCGAATAATCAGAGTGCTGAACACAGCTCGAAAATAGAGCAATAACGGACGAAACAAGCTTTGCAAAATTGTTCAATGCAGTTATGCCTGCAGCCATTTCATTGCACAATTTGCAGCATTGAGTAATATTCATTGCAAATTTGGTGAAAACCCAATGTTTCGTTGCCGATTCACAATAAACCTCAAGACCGCGAATTGCATTTCGTGATATTCGCACTTAAGTATCACTTATTTTAGCCACCTCTGAGAAAGAAAATATATGAAATATAACGAGGTCAATGAGATGAAATATTAAACTCCTATATTTCCATTCATTTCTAACTAGTTCGCTTTCTTTTATTGGACATAAAAATCGTTCGACGATACATTAGCATGTATCAGAAGACCGAGAACACCTTAAAATATTCTATTGCCAAAGGCAACTTATCAAATAAAAAAGTCTCCAAAAACGAATTTTCTACAATTTACGAGGAAATCTTCTATCCATCTTAGTAGGAAGAAAGCCATAATTAGAGTATTTCATAGGATCTATGATGCTGGTACAATTTTCTTTCCGCATCCGAACTTTTGGCAAAATTGAAAATTCGCAGCATCAGTTTGCTTGATAATTCTCGCATCGTTCAATGCTCAATGTCAGTTCTTTTCATACGAGCACTTTCTATGAAGGCGACGCTCTCCTATTAAATACCTAATTCGATCCCATTTATCCTGTTTGTTTCATTCCGAAGAAATTCATGAATATTGAACAGTTTAAGGCTGTCGTGTTTGCATATTGCAATGGATGTGTGATAAATAAATATGTCGCTGTTTATGTTCGATTTCATTAGCATATTTGATGTACACATATGTTACCAGGCGGCTAAATAATACACCTCTTTATCGAACCGATAGGCCTATCTAAATGAATAGAGGTCCATCGCAATGAATACTTTAGGGCCCAAAAATGTTATAGCAACAAATATAGTTTAATGACATATATCTGAACAATGTTCATTTCTTATGAAATTCTCAAGGGTGCATAAGAGCTGGAAACTAGGCGTTGAATGATTGAGTGCCGCACAAATGAATGACTAGNCTGCACAAACGAATGACTAGTGCTGAATATGAACTCTATAATTCTATGAATGGAAATTGGTAGAAGTCGCAAAGAAGTGTAGAAAGAACTTGATAAGTCAATCACTATGAATAAAATGAGCATTTTGTTAATTAATTAAATTATTCATTTATTTATTTTTGTTGAAAAATTCTTTTTCTTCAATTTTATTGCTAACATTAATCAATGGGGCATTGGTTAACGCGTAAAACTATCCCTAGTACATTGGGCAGAAATTTCATTCAAAAAATGCGAATGTAATATAGGTGAATTTAAGGAGAAGGTGAGCATATAGAAAGATTCATGAGGGGAAAAAGAATAAAGCACATTTCTATTAATTTTATATTCGTTCGAAGAGAATGAAGCGATTAACAATCAGAATACTTTCTTGTATATTTTTTTCATATATCTCTATGAAGAACTCCTTCATAGGAAGAAATATGGGAAAAGTCACAAAGTGAGAAATTTGAAGTGATG
>JAARMF010001480.1:28197-42058 GCA_022844705.1 Toxascaris leonina
AAAATGATTGCACAAATAAGTTTGAGGATGTCTTCACATGTGCATTCAACCATTTTCTCGACGTCGAATACTTCTGTAATAAATCGAAACTGGTTCCATGATGTAATCCAACATTTCACAACGAATTTTCGAAAAGCAAATGGCAAATTCACTGCTTAAGGTTTTCGAAAAAAAAAACGGGGAAAGCTCTTTTGATGTTCCTTCGAAAAGGAAACTGGAAATTGATTATAACAATTGCTTGAGTAATGGATAAGAAAAAATTGTGCTCATGAGGGATTTGATAATAATTACAGCTAAATTTAAAGCGAAATAGCTATTTGATGGTGTCAGCCACACACTATGAATATCTTCATTAGTGGTCATAATAAAGTATTATCGACTGGAATTGATGCAAAACAAATCGCCGTACAGGAACATTTGTTATCTACTATAGGCTTCATTAGCAATGTTCTTATGCGCATAGCTACCAAGTCAACGACGCTTTTCACGTCCGTCCAGAACACAAAATCGCATTGTGGTAGCAAATGCTGGAGGTATAGTTCCTGTCATAGACCACTGACAGTCGACAATTGGTATATCTCACATTGTTGGAAAGTCTCGCTCCAGGAGGGCACTGATGCCTCTGTTGGAACTCCTCTGTGCATTAACGAGGCTGGGCAGGTTCACTAGAGGATGGCAAGTTATGCGTAACTTAAGTGGGAAAGATGTGAAGGAAAGTGCAANACAGGTTCACTAGAGGATGGTAACTTAAATGCGTAACTTAAATGGGAAAGATGTGAAGGAAAGTGCAAGCGAAAACCGAACTCTACTTGTAAGTACATTCGAGGAAGAAGATAACAATTAGAGGACATTTCCTACTGCGAAAATACGTGGCCCCATCATTTCATTACTCACAAGCTGTTTGAAAAAAAGAAAAAAAAAAAGAAAGAAGTAAAAGTCCCATAGCGCAGACGACCGGCACCCATCAGTGCAAAAGGCAACACAGCCTAACTGATGACTAAATAGGAAAAAGAAGGGTGGAGAGAGTAGGAGAAACAGAGGATGAGAAGTGTTTCTAGGTTTTTCCCTTCAAAGTGGGTGCAATCGTTGTGACATCGTTATTGCGTTACTTGAAATATGTTCTACAACAAAGTGAACAATTTTGCGACTATCAATTGTTTAGCAGTGTTTATTATTTTCGAACACATAATCACATCATAGAAATGATGAAGAATTGTTTAGAAATTGCACGTATTGGCTGTTCACTAGCAATTAAGAAGGTGATTGTAGACGAGTTTCAATTCAGATTCACAAATTCACGTAGAGAATCGAAGAATTCGGCTTGTTTTCATCAAATTTGACGACCATATTACATCGAATATTTTCTTCGAAAAGTGTAAGCTTTGCGATTATTAGAAAACGAGAGGAAAGACTGATGGCATTCAGAAGCCGAACGCACGATCGAGATGTATGTAGAGTAATTTTTTTTCTCGAGTTTCTGATTTTCTCGGAAACAAGAAATTTTCCAGCAAGCAACAAATGTAAGTGAACTTGGACATTTTGTATTTCTAGTAAAGCTATGTGGGCCTAGTTTGATCTGCAATAAGTTTCGGTAGTCTCGAGTTAGCAAAATTTCAACTCAGATAAAATGCTCTCATCAATGGATAAATTTCCCGCTGCAAATTGTTTATCATTCGAGTTTCTTTTCGATATTCATCGTATTTTCGAGAATATTAGGATTATTTATTTTGAGAAGTAAAAAGCAGCCGCTAAGCATAAATGCAACATGCAAATTTGCATCTAATTAGTAATGAGTGATCAAATAGCCCATAAAGTGGAACTTATGTGAAAATCTTATTTGAAATGTAGCACCGATTTATATTCCTTGTCGAGGAAAATCTCTTCATTTGGGGTGAAATTTTGCGAATAAGCGGCAAAAAAAATGGACATTTGTCCCGGTTCAAAGTGAGATGGACGCATTTCGTTTCAGCTCCATGGCAAATTTGCCTCGAACTATGCACAGGTCAACTATATCTTTGAGATGGCGAAGTGGATGATCGGACAGGCTGAAGAACGCCTCAAGCTGTACCTTTTTTTTTTGTACGTAGAGACGCTACTCCACTTCTCAACACCCCGCATTTGCAGTTCCAAGGTCACACGAACGAGATTATCAAAATTTTGCCGATGTTGCTCTATATCAGTGAGCATATACGTAGAACAATTTTCACAGCTTCACATAGTCAACTTTCACTTTAATATAGCTAATGTATATAATTGCATTAATTAGTAAGTAAATAAGCTTTTTGCTCAAATTAGTTCTCAGCCAATGTTTCAAAAATTTTCCATTAGCTTCCAATGCTTTTACCTCATCTAGGTAGGGAGTCCTATGACATAAGGAATAAACCGGTTCATGGGTGGGATCAAATTTCTTTACTAAAAAACACAAAACGAGAACACGTTTGCTCTAAAATTCTGTCAGAACATCATAAAACTTAGTGAGCCTAAATGAACATGTAATATGTGAAGTTCGCCAGCCGCTAGCTTGTGTAACGTTGAAGAATGAAGTCAATTGCTGAAAATATGACGGAGATAATAAGTGATATCACAAACCCCTCCTCCTTTCCGCTCCTCTCATCCCCCTCCCCTCCCTCAAAAAAAAAACACAAATTAGAGGGCGTTATGTAGAATTATGGGATTATCAATGTCATTGACTATAATCGGCGAAAAAAAAAGAACACTTAGAGTGTTATGGATTATGAGCATTCGGCGTGTTCGAACAACTGCACAATCACAGTATTTTATTTTTCGAATAGATAGATATCTACTCAATTAAAAATAATAACAATTTCCTCTATTCTCTCTTCTTTAGAATTTTGTTCTTTTGATGATATATCATCGCATTTGTTCAAAAATATTCACAGAGTATTTCACTAGATGATGTTGTCTACCGAAAGGAACCTAAAATTGGCAAATAATAGTAACAATTCTGACGAGTGCATTAACGTCCGCACAAGTCAGCGCATTAAATAAATAAATAAATAAATAAATAAATAAATAAATAAATAAATAAATATATATATATATATATATATATATATATATATATATATAATGAGGCCACACTAAAACCATCGTTTAAAATATAACTCTGAATCATTGGAAACGGATCTGCAGCAAAATGATGTATTAATTCTGGTTTAGTTGGATGGAATGGCGAAAAAATTATATGAGTGGAATAGTGTGAAATGTTATCAAAAGGCAGCAGCAAATTCATAATGGCTTTGGTAGTTATCGTTGAAATGGCTTTCATAAACCTTTGCTATTTCAATACACAAAATTATTCCACTCTACATACACATAAATTGAGTTCAGCGCTTTTTTTGTTGCATATATAATGTAAAGAAAAGTCGCTTCTTTTTTTTTTGATGAAAATAAAATCTCCATAATCGAATTCTTCCTCCAGCTTCTATATTTATTTCGGATATCAAGGCAATTGAAGTTCAAATGCAGTGGAAATGTAACTATTCTGTGACAAAAGTGATGTCGAACCTGAGCTAGAAAATTAATATCGACTTGTGACCGTATGGCGAGGTTACTCGCATACTAAGTGAATTGAGAGCACACAAAATCAAAGAAACATCCTCAAAAGAACGACAATTAGGCGCGCGGAAGAAAACAAAGATAACGGTCAATTCTATTCCATCCTTCAGCGCTAGCCTTTGGCAGTTTCTTCGACTGCAATACCAACTTACGTGGAGAATGCAGAATGCAGAAACATATTTTAGGAACCGTTTATCATTACTCGCTTTTTACTGCTTTCTACACGATACAAAATATCACCTATCGACTGTTGGCAATTGGTGTTATCGACGTTGCAAAGCCTTATATGTAAACCTCTGTTAAGAGAGTCTCAATCATCTGTTGAAGAGGAGCATCAAATATGCGTATAATAGATTCACATAAATCTAGTAAGATAGAAAATTAAATTATAGTGGGTTGTAATTTAACAGCTGAGCGATATCTGCAACAATCGAAGCATACTGATTGCTCAACACCTGCACTAATCTCAACACTCCACATATATCATTAGTATGACAGACATCCGTCTGCGTCGATAATGAGCTGCATGATCGGTCCTGAAACTTGAAATAAATGTGCAGTTAGCATTACCCACTTCCTGAAATTGTAAGGGAAAAGTGCGAACAACGGACTGAACTTAGAAATTCTGGTTTGAAACCCCTCAGTATCACGCAATCATCAAAGTGAATTCGCCCAGAGTACCTATGAGAAAACAGAGGGAATTGTCTCGTAGCGACAGTATAATATACTCTTACAAATGTGGCCCGGCTAGCAAAAAACTTTCCATGTGTTTTTATCGCTGGACACAGCAATTAAAAGCTTTGTAAGGATACTGCGCAGTGCGCGAAGTCGAACTAAGGCACAAATACTGAAACGAGTGGAGTGTCGGACGGCACTCTCTATTTCTGTCGCTCTCGTGCACAAAGGAAACTTGTTTAGCTTGTGTATACAATGCGTTACACAATATGGGAGTGCAATATCAGGGATATAGCAGTCTGGGAGAACAATATGGTACAGCCAACCCACTGTCGAATAGTTACTCAACATTTGCATTCGTCAGCCGAATAAACATCCAAATAAACTTTGCTGAAAGTACTGATGAAAAGAAATTACGAGCATCAACGGAAGAACTGAGAAAAGGAGCCTACTGTTTACGTTGATTCTATTTCGGCACTCGTATTTAGGTACAGCTGAAGGTACGGCTAAAGATGCACTGCAACTAGATATTTTCTGCATTGTGCTTTGTAGGCAGAAGGGTGAAAATTTAAGCTTTGCAAAGGTAACTTGTGAAAGAGGAACCCTTGTCATAATTGGAAAATGCACTAAAAAGAACGAGGAAGACTTTCGCAAAATGTTTGGAGTACATGAAGAGTCGCACCCGTTCATGTGACGAAAACAGCGACCAGTCCTTCAACTATACCACGTTGAGTAGAGAAACTTTGGCTTTTCTCTCGTTTTCACGTTTTTCCAAATGTTTTCCCAGAGAAGTAAGAGAATGGTCGACTCGACAGGAAAATTCCTTATTACCTCATTAGTATTTCATTACCTCATTCCTTCATGAAGTGAAGAGTATGGAAGATCTTTAAGATTGTCGAAAAATAAGGAAAAATCAAAACTTTGTTTTATTAGTGCGGATGCAATTGGAAATTGGAAGAAGTTTCTCTTCTGCAGAGAACAATTGCTGCGCTAGGTACATTTTTCCACCTCATCGTTTGATCAATCAACTTCATAAAAACGCTCAATACCCATGGAGATATCAGGGATAATTTTTAAAGGCACATACCGTTCACTAACTCCACATTTTACGATCAACGCATTTTTGAAATGCTTTAGCTTGTCTTCCATATATCATATGTCTTTCATCATTTCCAGGAAGTCTCACGTATTAGATTGAGTAGTAGTCCAAACGTTAATCAAATATCTCTGAATCCGTCTGAGTTATGGATCTCAAGTCATTGGAAACGCCATTTTTTTGATACCAAGTCGTTTGTGCTGAGTGGTCTTTCTCAGTGCACAAAATTGGAACAGCACTGTACAAAAAAAGTTTAAAAGTGGCAGTGTATTCCGTCGATTCCATGCGAACTTTCAGGATATTCATTTCGATTATGCTGAGCTAACACGGTGTCAGTCTGTCACTGGTTACACCGTGTAAAATCCCGTTTGATTCTCCTATATAGATCTTCCAGCATAGATTTCAGTTTCAAAACAAATGGCCTCATGATCACTAGCTGAGTTGTGAAATGTATTTTAAATGCCGTATTTCTTCAACTAATTGCTGGTGATATGTCATTACAAGATATGCTTGTGAATGGCTTCCTAACCATTGCAAACGTTTAGATGATACACTCAAATATTTTATCATAAAGGAGTTGAGTAGTTTATCACGTCTCATGAGCAAACAGAGGTTCACTTTTATTTCACCTATGAGAGAAACAAAAATCAAAATTCGTTTGTTTATGAAAACACTCGCAATGCTATTCTCGAAGAATAAAGAAGGCAAGACAGTTTTGATTTGCCTATTCCGACTGCGGATTGCGCTATCGTGCATCATTTATGACTGCCGTTTTCCATATCTGATTGCGATAGAACAAGTTTTCGGCATAGCGCACCTATGTCACTTTTCTTCATGTGTTCTTTTTTGTCGCTTCTTTCAACAATTTTAAAATATAGATGTTCGTTTCATTCAAATTTGATTCCTCGAAGAAATGTCATGCTAAAATCTGAAACCACCATCTATATGCACACTAACTCAAAGATATTTTTAGAACGCAGCTTGGATTCCTTTTAAGGTATGTAAAAATTCTTGTGAACTTTTTTTTTGCTCAATGAAAAGATGTAGCATTCCAGTCGTCTTAGTAGGAGCGACTGCTACGTTCAGTTGAAAGTCTAGATTGCTTTCTTTTAACTATTGGACGGTTGCCGACGAAATGTTTGAATGACCTTATATTTCAATGGATATTTTTACTTCTTCCATAAATATGAATTGATTGAGTTGATAACCGCCCATAATATAAAAGAAATCCATGCACTCTTCAGGCGCATGAAAAATTGCTCTTAATCTTGCGTAGGAATAGTGCGCGAAAAACCAACAAACTGAGGAGCTTCAGATGGTCGGAAGTGATAAGCATGAACTAACGAAGTGTTTTTGAACTGGCTCAAAAAAAATGTCAAAAGGCCGACGTGATAATATCGGATGGCCTCCACGGTCAGCACCTTATGACATATTTAGAGGAAAACTTGAATATTACAAGCTTGTGGGACGCTTGAGAGCGTATATCGATTTATGCTCATGTTGAATATCGTGATGGTTATATTTGCGCCTGGGTTTGTTTCTGTCTTCGAACTATCATAGTCATCATAGCAATTTTAACAGATAAAACATTTTATGCGCATGATGATTGATATGAGCGGTAGATCCCGTCGATGCAGCCGCAAGAGTGGGCAAAATTCTGCCACTGAAACCATCGGGCGTCTGTCTGTTCTATGGAGCCGAAACCTATTCCAGTAGCGTAAGAAGAGGGGCGAAACCTGTCATCGACGACGTAAGAGAGTTGTTCCGCGACTGCAAACTGACCTTCTTGCGAAGATTCGGTTTTTCTAAGCTCCTTTAAAAGCGCAATTTCTGTCTACTACCCACTAACAAGCGATGCTTTTGTCCTTCTTTCTCGTAAAGAGCATTCAATTTTTTACAAAGCAATACAGTGTAATAGTTTCCATGTTGTCAACAAAAGATAAACGATTGAAATACACGGACGTAATTGAAACTAGGAATGGACACACGTCGATAAGAACCGTAAAAATGATGCTAGGAACGAAAAATGCTGAGATTGGCCTTCAACCCTTCGTTAATCGCCGTGTCCTCTTCTTCGAGCTTTCTTGGTCGGTAAACTTATGGAGTTGAGAATGGAGATGTTAGAAATGGAGATAGGATATCGGATACGAAAGAGCCACTTAATGCCAGTTGGATTGGAGTAGGTGGAACTGGGGTTAGGGTCGATTGTCGAACGGGTAGGGGCGACGAAAGTGGGGCTCCCAGATGCTAATGAAGATAGGACAGGGGAGTGATAGAAGCGAGTTAGATGTCTTTCCTGCATCTCTCAAGCTTGTCTACAAGAAAAGAATCTGAAGATCTCTTATTCATCATCTAAAATCGAAGGCAAGCGTACGACGAATTGAATTTCTGAAAGCAAGAGCATAGGAGGTATTTGCGGAAATTAGAGGAATGTGATATGAATGTGGAAACCAGAAAGGGATACAAGATCTAACAAAAGCTGCAGCCAGAATATTGAGAGGATTTTCGCCTTCCGTTGAAATCATAGCAAACAACAAAGTTCGCGAAAGCACTGAAAATATAAAATTTTGAGAGATGTATAACCATGAAATTTGATGCACCCTAGCAAAAAAACAGCCTAATAACAGTCAGATTGGCACATCAGTATCTCCGATAAGCTAGAGCGAACCAAAAGCAGCAACTTATGAGACAGGCATACGCAATGCGCATCGAATTCTTCAAACTGTAGACAGATGTTTTCGTGGTTAAGAGTAATCCTTTTTTTGCAACTTCTGGTGAATAAAATTGAAAACTTTCCACAAATCAGTGGTGGTCGTAATCCGCTTCCAGTATGATCCTTTCTCACTCGCAATAATGGCATTAAGTCCACGCCTTTTATAGCTGAGGAATTGAAACGCCTCGAATGTACGAAATGCTATTTTTATTGCATTACAAGTAACTCCATGTTATATGAAGTAAAGAATTCCTTCTTCCATTCGTGCCATAGAACGAAACTGCTAATTCTTCGGTTATAAAATTGTTCATATTTCATAGCTTTTATGGAGGAAATATAGCCTGTGCATGAAACAACTGAACAAATTACGTTACTACTAAAACGTTTCAGCGATATTTTTTGTACAATGTTCGTCTATCAAAAGGCTGCAATCAACGAATTTAGAAACGCACTCAACGAATGTGGAAATATTTAAACGTTTAAAGTGCCTCTATTCTCGAAGAGGTGTGCAATTCAAATGTGCAATGAATTTCTGCAGTTGTTTTGCTTCATTGTCTCTATCACATTCCGATATCTTCTCTTTATTTCCTTCCAATGCCGGAACTTTTCGATAACGTATTCTTCGATTTGCCAAAATTTCTGTTGGAGCAAAACACATTAGAGAGTAGACGAGTGTACAGAACGAAGTCAACGAGAGTAGACGAGTGTATAGAACGAAGTCAACGCGAGTAGACGAGTGTATAGAACGAAGTCAACATGCCAATGCTGAAAACACTCCCATAAAAAACGTTTTGCTCTTTAAGTGGCATCATTTATCTCGCTAGTAGCTTGAGTCCTCAGAAAATCTTCGAGAGCAACTTCCACTCCCATCTTGCAAAAATTGTTCATATCGCCTGAAGGCACCTCCATCCAGTTGTGCGAATCGAAATCGTTACGCTTTTACAGGTGGCCCAAAAGGGTACTCATGTAACTAGGACACCACCTCTTCCATGTGAGTTCAACCGAGCGCGGAAGCACCTTAGCAATACGGAGACATACTCTAGCAATACGGCAACTATCATCATATCAACGTTACTATATCGATGAAATCGTGTGATACAGTGAGTAGTGATAGGAGATTGTTGTTGCATGAAAAGTATAGTAAACATTGATTTCAGAGAAATGCGATGTATATCTTGCGTCGATGCCTCATTGTTGTGCATTTCACTCGTCATTCCCGTAAGTTATTTTTGTTACGCAACTTAAAAAAACCCCAAAGATTCCACCATTTGTTTCCATATCTACGTGAATATATGAGCGATCACTATAACAACAAGAATATTGACAACTGCAAGACACTGTATTTGCTCAGGAAAAAAAAATCGTATTTTGCGAGTGCTTGCTGTTTGCACCTGCCGATCATCTCTCTGCAAATTTCAACTAGAGACCAAACTTGCCGATCAATAAGAAGCCTGCTGTATAGGCCTAATATCTATCCCATCCTGATCACGAAAAGCCAAAGTTTTGCTGCTCCTTTTCCCTCCCCTCCTTCTGCCGGCATTTCCTCGCCTCTCAAATTTCCTTCCACTTGGAACTTTTCAAATTCGAACCTCAGCAGATAAAGTTTGCTTCTTGCGCCAAGATATGTCGACGGTAAAGGGCTATTTCCTTTAGATATTTTCCATCAATATCAGTAGCCCCAGACTGTGTGAATAAATCTGTAATATCATCTTACATGGTTTGAAAAATTTTCGCAGTAGATTTTTGCATCTTATGACTCGTCGAGAACGTTCACTCAATGCCTCAAATATTGTTCACCTCTATGACCAATCCTGAAATTCTGTTTCATCTATCGACCGTGTAAGGTCAGTATGGGGACACATCATCGAGTGCTTGAGATCGCCAACAGATTTCCTAAGAAGGTTAGCCGAAAGCCTGAAATGCCTATGCGCTCTTCGAATAACTTCGCAGTACCACTTCTTATCTCTCTCTCATCGTTTCTTAAGAAGAAAATGCTGCACACTTTCGCGATCTTGCATTCTCGAAGAGCAAGCACCATGGGCATGTTCATCAATTTTGGATGAGAATTGCTAACGATTAAATGTTTTCAAAAATTTGCTCATGGGGAGCCGAAATAATTGCGGCATCTTCAGCTAGCTTCATCCGAAAAATCTGTAATTTTATGAGTGAATCAGATGTGCAGTTGACGTTAATATATGCTTTCATCGCTATGCGTTTATCAGTACTTCTTTTTTTACAATTCGGTCTGAAATTTATTGGTCTGATGTCAAAAATTCTCGGATTGGAGCCAGCATCCAAATATATTTGCGCTATGAGAGTGTTGAAAATTTCAAACTCACGAGTTTGATGTTACCTTGCAATCTTATGACTTATATGGAGCAACCGATTTGAGCGAAATTTTATTTACGGCTCTACTGTAAAGTAGAGACTCTTTGAGTCGATTTTCATCGTGCAGCATATTTTTTCATCGTCGAAACTTTCGGACTACCAGATAGATGGGCATCGCATGGCATAGCAAACATAAGCAGAAAACGGCTGCAAAAATTTCCGGAAGGCATGTTCACATAGCCTGTACGTTTAATGCGCGCAAAAATTAGTAATCATGTAGTGAAGCTTTTTTCAAAAAGCTTATAAATGTGTTAATTTTACAGCCGGCCGGTGTATTTGCGAAGAAAGGATGTTCACACGAGACGGGCATAAGCGTAATGCTCAGTCTGCTATTTTATCTTCCCGGAGTAATCTACGCTTTTGTGATTATCTTTGCTGATGTGAAAAAGAAACGAAAAGACGACAAATCTACAAGGACGCAGCTACCTCATCTGCAATATTTAAGTTCAGTGGATTCAGATGGATGGGCTAGCACCGATGAGATGGTCACTGACGGTTGACTGAATGTATGTAGTGTTCTCATAAGAATACTTGAATTCAAACCTATGGCACAAGTGGGGGAAGAGGTGAAAAGCTCCCACTGTGTGGCTCTGAAAAATAAGTTGTGGTCGAAGTTCGAGATTTTCCGGACAAAAGGAACTAAAGACTGCTCTTATTCGCAGCATGTTCAGAAAATTTTCGGTGGATAGAGTGTTCCAACGATTTAATCCACAATTTTGAACTGTATAGCTAAATGTCGGCTTTGATATTATATGCTGTATAGTGTGGGATTTCTCGTCTTTATGAGTGCAATTTGGTTTCGTCATGTATATTAGAGGAGGCTTTGTTCTTATGTAAGAATTAGAATGGAATTGAATGAGATGTAATGGAATATAGTGCGAGTGTCACCACATGTTCCATTCTACGGCAAAAAAAAAAATGTTCTCTCATATACCATTTTCCACAGCTGCAGGGTTTGCTAAAGCTCTGCAGATGGAGTTTTCCTTCTTCAAATTTCATAAAAGAATGGAGTTTTTTGCAAGAAAGTTATCAGGGAACCGATTTTCGAGTGCATACTTAGTGAAATCACTCGCATTTGGGTGAGATGAACCGTATTATATCGCATTTTTACTCCTAAGATCTTCTGGATGCTTCATTACATTTTAGCGGTGGAATACACAACAGGTGAGTAAGAAAGCAGTATGCAGTTCTCTACGAGATGATTTATACATTTGAGAGGTTTGCCGGCATCAATATAATGACACGTTTTGGAATATGGTGAAAATCAATTTCCTTTCAAGAAATTCCGACTCTTGTTGGGATAAAACAAGACTAACAGCATCGCTTTACCTTATGAACCGATGCAAATTCCGTTTCCTCTTCACTTACATCTCTTTCATTACAAGCGGAGTGCATTTGGTAGTGAGATGAGGTTTGTGCAGTAGTTCAAGATATGCTTTCTCATTCTCATATGCAATAACATCAACATAACATCGCTATGTAGCCATGCTCATTTAAAAATCACATCGTC
The DNA here is from genome assembly GCA_022844705.1 of Toxascaris leonina. Lineage (NCBI taxonomy): Eukaryota > Metazoa > Nematoda > Chromadorea > Rhabditida > Ascarididae > Toxascaris > Toxascaris leonina. The sequence goes on from JAARMF010001480.1 coordinate 40,159, forward strand.
CTTCGATGTAGTAACATACATCAAGATTCGTTAGGGACAGGAAAATAAACTGGAATCCTTACAAATGAGGACGAAAAAAAAAACACAATGAACGACATTCGTCAACAAGTTGAAATGATAGCAGATTATTTTCAAATTGCTCTTTTTGTCGATCTCGTTATGGAATGCAATGGAGTTACACGAGTGAAGTCTCTAGTCTGAAGTTTCTGCAGAAAAGGCCCTAATCTCATATCGTTTATGAAACTCTCTTGAACAACGGGGGAATTTACTGAACAGTTGGATTCATCGTCCAACATCGATCGCAAAACGAAACTAGAAATCGCCTCGTGTATATAGCAGATAGATTGAACTTCCGCATTTACAACCTCACTTTCTAGCAAATCGCTCGTGTTACTAGACCCTTTTTCTTGCACTTTACTCGATTGTTTCCTCTATGCGCACTTTCTATTCCTCCTATAGCATCTTTGTTCCTTTCTGAGGCGCTCGTCCTTTCCCCAATTATTTTCCGCTTCTCTTTTTGTTTTTAACTTTATCTCGTCTAATAGAAAATAAATTTTGATTGGACATGCTTGCATCAGTCCGATGATGCGCCTGTAAATGACGTACATGTTCATGCCAGTGATTAATGCTTGGAACGTGGATGTATTCAATGTTCTCATTTCTTTGCTTATCAAACAATTGCCTCACATTTAGTATCCATTTTCTTTCCCTCTCTCTTATCTAATTTGAGAAGCATTGATGCTAGAGATTTGAAAAACCAACGAGCTTGATATGGTTCATATCATACGGTTCACATCAGAAGATGACGTTCGGCTCACATTCAATATTGATGCTCACATCAACTTCAAAACCATTTAGAGACATTGGAAGGTGAAAAATATATGCACACATTTTGCATCGATTGAATTGCAATGAACGAATTTTTTCTTTGTGAAAACATCATACGAATAGTCGAACTGATTAAAATTTGTGGGCATTATTTCAAATCTTTGCTTTGTTCTGCTGACTTATGATAGTGGTTGATGAGATAGCGGACAATACAATAGAAATAACTCCTTTGGCATGCTTTCTTAGTTATTTCGATAATCCACAGCTATCAGTGATGTTTCTTTGATAATAAGTTATCAAGCTATCTTTATTTCAGAGCTTGAGATCAACGTTATCAATTAGATTAAATGACCATACACTTTGGCTGTTTTCATTATCAGTGAAAAGTATGACCAAACGAACTAAGTTCAATTATTTTGCGACTATCGATTCCTGAAATGGAGCCGAATAATTAAGCCGTGATATCAGCCTGAAATGGAACAGTTCACACTGACAAATTCATCGATCTCTGGATCATGCCATTGCGCATTGGAATCCTCAGAAGTGTTGCGATTCTGCTACTTTTGAATTAAAGTCGACACACTTTATCGAGGACTATTCGCCAAGAGTTCACGTATCCCGAAATGAAATTTAGGTGCAGTTTAGTGTAGTATTTGTACAAGTATTTGCTGCCAAGTTACTGTGAGTCTTCCCCCCTTCCTCCCCCACGCCTTCCCCGCAACTCACATCCCCTTGCCAGAGTATTTCATTTCATACTATTTTGTGACGAGCGAATTTGACGCATACTTCAAAAAAGTCGTGTCTACTATATAGATGAAGTACGAGGAAATACGCACGATAACGTTACGGCATTAAGCCTCAGATGCATTTTTCAAGCAAAAACACCAAAAGCGTTCGACAACACTCCTAAGGCAGTCAGCGAATAAATAAGGAAATCAACAGTCCGAGACGGCTTTTGGTTGGCCGATTGCCGCCTATGTCACCGACTAAAGCCATAGAAGAAGAATGAATGGAGAAACAACCAGTAAAAAAGCAATTGTGCACCCTGAGGGGGACTGTAAGGGGGGGGGGG